>JAJHUR010085807.1:0-15426 GCA_027495735.1 Lutjanus campechanus | reverse complement strand
GTTCCCTTTTTAGACATAGAAGAAGTCAAAGAGCGCCTAATTTCTTTTGCCTGTCGCACAAAAAGAAGACGACTCTGCTTGAGCCTTGCTTGCACAATAACATCTGGTTTAATGTGATGAAGAAATTAAATGCGGGCTAAACATTTTGAGCATATATATGTGTATAAATATGTAATTTACCAGAGCTGCAAGACCTGGAAAAGCTTCCAAAATGCACCTTGAAAATGCTTAAAAATTAACTTTGGAAAAGGTGCAGGGACCCTGATGTTTTTCCTTTTAACTTCAAATAATTCTGCTTTCCCTCTTTAATAAAATAAAATAAAAGTAGCCAGCAATGACTTAGGCATTTGCAAAAAAAAACTCCATGACTTGCAATGACTGTTTGAATTATGTACGATTGCAAAACAAAAACACTGCATCAGGCAGCAGCTGCCCTTTTGTACAAAAATAAATAAACAAATGAACCTTACAGTATCATGGTAGATATTGTCAGACGGGTACAGTATTGCAATATTGCAATATTCAACATATTGTTCCATCCGTGGTAATTATCTGTGGGGAAAACTGGTTTAGTTGCTGCAGAGCATCATTTTGCACACAGCTCATACAGAGCAATAAGAGTGTTTTCACTTTGTGCAGTGCTCCATACTTCTGATTCTGCTTACTGTCCCTTTCTGAGGCCTTGGCTGCACATTTCACTGCAGAAGCTTTGTCTCTACAAGCATTATTAGACATGTCTGCCTCTCTTGCTGCACAATTCTGGTGCAAACACCAGCAGTCGTCATGAAATTGAATGCATATCACGTCTGTGCATTTCCCTCAGAGGGCAAAACAAAGGTTTATATGATATCTAATGATAATGTTGCCTGTAGAGGACTTTTCTGCTGAGGATGCAGGGCACTTTGTGCATTGTAATGTGAGTATTGAGGCGGGGTGCAGCTGGCTGTTTGTTTGACAGGCACTGTGTGATGAATAATGGTCCTGAAGCTGTGAGGATGCTGGGACCAGCCTGTTTCTAGGCCAACAGGAGTGCACTGCGCTGCCATGACACAGCACTACTCTCAACCGTGGGTTTCTCTGGCCTTCTGACAAAAGACAAGGGAAGACCTGTCCTCTGTGCTGTGTTTTAGTGATTTCTTTAGCTCAGGCATGAAGCACAATGGGATACTCACGGTGCAGAGGAGGCACTTGGTACTGCTGCTCCGGGGTGTCCCGGATTTCCTCCGGAATGCCGGTCCCTTTGCTCACATAATTAGACGGGAAAATGCCGACCCGGTCTGCTATCATGCCGGTCCACCAGCCCTCGTCTCCCGACACCAGCGAGTCTTTGGACAGGACCTCCACCAGGTCGCCCCTCCGCAGGCTGAGCTCGTCCTCCGCAGTCGCCTCATAGTCGAACACGGCCGTCCAGAAGCCCGGCGCGGCGGGTCCCGCATCATGCGCGGCGCTGCTGCCGTTCTCCGGGGTTGGCCAGCGGAAAACATCTGCCTCTGCTTCTTCCGAGGAGGACACGCACGCCTTGGGACTCAAACTATTGTCCAAAGCGGGTTTGAAGACATCCATGGACGCGATCCATAGGGGCGACCTGGATCACTGCAGGCGCATCCACCTGACGCGGCTCGGTGCGCCCTGCGTCTGCACGCACGCACGCACACGCACACACACAAAGCTAAGTAGCGGCTAATCCCGCACACAAACACCGCAGGAAACTGGAGGCTTCATTCTGCTGCATCGTCTGCCTTTCAGTCCCCGCTGGCTGCTATCAAACAGCTCCGGCTTGATGCTTTTCAATGCACAATCCTTCACCAATCATCGCTGCAAGCCCTCGGACGCTCTAGTCTTTATTTTAAGCCAATTGTGCCAACGTGCGAATCATCCGCGGCTTCCTATTGGTCCACAGAAACGTCAGCAACAGTTTCCCCTCCGCCCTCCTGTCAGCGTCAAATGCTGGTCACCTTCTCCCAGCGTGAACCTGCCCTCCTCACGCCAATTACAGCTTGTCTCAGTCGCTTTGCTCCAAATCTTCAATGAGATTTTGTCTTTTTTTCAAAATGATGTATTCATTCATATGTTAAATTATGATTCAACTAAGTTGCACATGTTTTGGCACATGTGAGCAAAGGAGAAAGTATAATTGTCTACAGTTTGCATAATAACCCAAACTCCTCAGGCTTCACAGCCTCCAAACAGTCTTTAGTTGTTCATGATCACATGAAAAATGATCCATTCAATTATCAAAATCTGTCAGAGGTATATGTAGGGGACACCTGGGGAAATTGTAACATTTTTTACATTTTATTTAATAACTTCATAACCGCTTCTCCAGTGAAATTCCTGGTAATTTGCACGGCTCTCAAACTTCATTATGAATAATCTTCTTTTGTTTGTCTGATGTTACACAGCTTGCTAGATTGTCTATGAAACACAATGTACGCACAAAATCTACACACTACGTACAATTTTAACAAATCTGTCAAAGCAACCTGTCCAAATGTCAGGGCAGAGTGGCCTTCAATTCAAAAAATTTAAATACACATGCAAATTTAGACAGAGTCCATTCAGAGTTCCATTTATAATTTTTATAAAATCGATATTCTCTATTCCCCCTGCTGAAAAAACCTGCCATATTTTGAAATATGACTACTTAAAATACGCTAATCATATTTTGATAAAAGAAACATATATATGTGCACTAATTAATTAAAAACAAATTGATATATTTTCACTAATAAAGACAAGACTTTAATATTAAATTTAATGCAAGAGAAAATAAAAGCACACTGTTGTAATATCTAATAAGGTTACTTAGGTCTTTTTTTGTATTTTAGTTTTTTTTTAAGTATATAAATATTCTATTTTCGCAGAAGATTATAGAATATTCCAGTAGTAACTAGATTTTAACCATCTGAATTGAGTTAAAAATAATGTTACAAAGTTTTGCATTTAAATTTAGGGAAATATTTTCATTTTCTGACAGAAAAGTGTGTCAACACAGACAAGTAAGATCGTTACATTGGACCATGTGGCTCAGGTTCAGTTGTAACAAAGTGTTACAACTGACCCCAATCTTGCAGCCATGACAAAATCATGTATTCAAGCTAGCAACACCCGTATTAGCATAGATTGTTCATGTTAATTTTTAACCAATAACCTTGAGATAAAATTGATGCAAGTTTAAATTTGCAGTCATCAAGTTATGTCAGATTTTATTTGCATAGCTCAATGTCACAGATCACAATGTGTTTCAGGGGGTTTTACAATCTGCACAGTGTGCAACATCTCCTGTCCTTTAGACCCTCGAAAGAGAAAGAAAAAGCTCCCCCAGAAACTTATTTAATGAAGAAAAATGGGGGAAAAAACTCAGGGAGAACCATGGAGGAGGGATCCACCTCTCAGGATGGACAGACCTGCAATAGATGTTACATGTCTTATTAAACGGTCAGTTCATCCCCAGAATACATGTTTACCTCTTACCTGTAGTGTTATTTATCCATCAGCTGTTAATGGAAGCAAAAAGGGGGCGAGACTTCAGAAGGGTCAGTTGCTCTAAAAGCTGAGAGAACATTTTGTTTCAAAAACTGTAAACACATAAACAAGGAAGCGTTTCTTTTCTTCAAATTGTCTCCTTTATTTAGTTATTGACCCCCTTTCAAAAACAAAAAAATAACCCAAAACATAACAAAATACTCAACCTAAGGTTAATTTCCATGCACAATTTCCCTGAAATAAAAACATAATCCATAGCAAGGTGTACAAAACAGTCAACATAACAAACAATCAAATGAACAACCTCCACTACTTCAGTGATGTGATGAGAGGATAAGGTGTGTGTGTGCAATTAAAATGATAGTTCCTCCAAAAAAACTGACGTTTAAACGATTCAAATATTCTCAGTTTTCTTTGTACTTGATTTAAATTCCACGGTGTTCCTGACGAACACAAAAATAAACCCAAATAAGAAGAATAACAGCGTTTCACTTGTTAAATCTGTATGAATTAATGAAAATGGTCCATGAGTGAGAAATCAACCAAGACTCCACCTCGGTCACTTCAGTCCACTTCCTGACAAGATTTGAGAGGATCTGAACATTTGGTGTTTATATTTATACAGATTATCATCACAGAGGCTGTAAAATAAACAGTTTATTAGGGAAGATTGTGACAGACAAGATGACATAAAGAGAAAAAAAAGATTAAAAATTAGTCATGGTAAAGTAAAAATGAAATTATTTTAAAAATAACTAAATAGAAACGCTTATGGTAGGTCAGGAATTTGAGTTACGACATCAAAATCATGAAGTAGTAAATCAAAGTAAAACATTGTGAGTTAGTAAGTTAAAAGTGTGAGATAAAAGACAAAATGTGTCAAATTAAATAATAATACTGTAGCTTAATCCTTTGTTTTCAAAATACTGCAATAAGTGTAAAGCTCAAAATGTGCAAATAAATCTATATTATTATTTTTTAAGAATTATTATATTATATTTATTATATTTTTCTTATATTAAGAGCTAATATGATTTATCTTACTAAATCAAAATTATGACATATAAGTAAATTTCTTGGCCTTCTAAGTCAAAAGTGTGAGATAAAAGTCCAAATTTTAGTCAAACTTTTTACGGAAGTCAAGAATGACCATGGTTGCAATTTTTTTAAAATGATTATTATTATTTTTGAGATCAAGGGTTGTTTTATCTTGTTATCTTGAGAAAGCAAAAGGCAGATTTCTCGAGATAATGTATGGCGAGAAAACGTCTTCTGTTTTCTCAAGATAATGTTACGCAATAAAATTCTACATTTTAGATTAAAAGTTGATAGTGAGATTTTCATACCTTTGTTTTACTATTTTATATTTTTGACCTGGAAAGATCGCTCCACATAGCAAAGTTTAAGTCAATGTTTTGACTTGATGTCTCATAATTAAAGATTTTAGCTTACTATGTCAAAATAAGAAGATAATTCAGAACTTTTCTTAAATTATGAGACAGTATGTTTAACGTTTGGCCTAATAAGTCAAACATATGAAGTCAAAGCTAAGGAATAAAAAATCAAAGTGACTTGTTTTCTTAAGATTAAAGAATAATGGATGACTCAATGTGACTGACGTTTCCTTTTTCTGGCACTGTTGGTCTTCCATACCTGCAACAGCTGAGGTTTTGTTTTCCTCTTGATTAGACTTTTGCTTTATCTGAAATCATCACAATGGCTAAAAGTCTGCCTTATTTTCCATCAGGCACCAATTAAAGACTTTAGTGACCTTGTGAGTATGAGAGAGGAAGAAAGTGAGAAAAGAAAGGACCCTTTGATAATCAATTAAACTTTCATGTACCTGAAAATGCCTGAATAAATTAAAGTTATGAACAAAAACATCCATCTAAAGTTACTTCTCTGCAGGACCGTCGCCTCAGCGCTGGCTTAAAGAAAACTGTCTGACTCTGAATTTGGAATTTACTGCGGTTTGCAAAATGTAAACAAAGCAGTTCCTCTGCAGCCTCTTGGTTACTTTAACAGCATTATGAAAAACACACAAAACCAACCATGACAGGCAAAATGTGGTCTGGTTTAACACAACAAGGAGGCTTTGCTCAATAGTGTTGCAGATATGCAGCGATTTGCAACAAACATGGAGACGAACGATGCAAAGATAAGACGAGTGATTTCACAGAAATGGCGAGGAAGAATCTGCAAACATGTTTCAAATGGTAGAAAATAATTCACTTGGCTCCTTGGATGAGAAAATGAAAATGAAAAACAAAAATCGAGAGTCATTTAACACCTGGAACCCTGTATACTACAAAAACATCACCTCCTTCATATGTTCAGTTTGCTGCAACATGTTTAAATATCAGTTTTTACTGACATACATATTGTTTGTTTGTTTTTTTTAAGATCTTAATGAGATCAGTTTAGGAGATTTTTTATCTTTTATCTTGAGTTAAAGGATTTTGGTTTGTTTGTGGAACCTTTCAGAAAGCCAAGAATCTCAGAAATGCAACGTGGTCAGGCTGTAAACAACTCTGCTGTTCTTAATTTTTGAAAAAGGTAACTTCATGATAGTGATAATATAATATTATTTACAGGGCTGTGCGATATGATGACGTGACCAGTAGGTCAATGACTCATGAATGGCTACTTTGGTACCTGTATCTTATTTTAAGAGAGAAAGGTGGGAAAAAGTCACAATTACAAGTCTGTCTGCTACTTCAGCACCATGGACAGCTCCATGGTTTTATTAGTATGCAGCAGAGTTAGGTGACTGATATTTCAGAGCTGTGGTCGGGGCCACAGATTTTAACTTGCTCAAACCTCAGTCAAATAAAGGATCAATCAATCAGACTAAGCATATTCAGCTAAACAACACCTCTGTCCTGCACTCGCTGCTACTAGGGAATGAAGAGGGGGGATGACATGGGGCGTGTGACAATAGAAAAACATATTATTTCATGGGCCTGTTATACTCTATTGTTTATTTCGTTGTGTTGCAAATCACACTCCTTATGGAAATAATTTTTTTTTGTTATTTGGATGGCACTTTGCATTCTTATGCAGGTAGGAAATCTGTATAAATGTGATAATTGGCCCCCTCTAAGCCCCGCCCCTTTTTGCTCTGTGCACCAATAACAGTTGAGCAAGTTCGGTACCTGGCAGAGCCGCGGTCAACTCTGTCCTTTCCTGTTTCCTGTACTTAGATATGCTATGCACTCGGCTCGTCCACGTTGAAAAGAAAACCAAATTTTGTAAGCGCCATGCAAACTCACATCTTATGTTAGCTAATGTTAGCAAAATGCTTTGTGTTGTGTTTTCATGAGAACTCTTGCTGCACAACAAATTTCCCTGAAGGGACAATAAAAATAACCTGATGCTAGCTGACTACCTAGCGCACAATTGATGTAGACTTGTTAGTTAGCATTTTGCTAACATTAACTATCATATGTAACTAGATAGCTAATGATCAATATAGATAAGCTAGCTAGTAAGCTAGCATTTAGGTATTTGGCTGTAACTAGCTAGTTAACAATTGATGTAGATTAGCGAGCAAGTTAGCACTTAGCTAACATTAACTATCAGATTTAACTAGCTAGCTAATGATTAATATAGATGAGCTAGCTAGTAAGCTAATGTGTAGCTATCTAGATGTAACTAGTTAGCTAACAATTGATGTAGATTAGCTAGCTACTCTAAGGTGACAAGATTTCTGAAATGAAAATCAGCGACAATTCAGTTCAGCGGGAAATATATCATTCATTTTATCTAAACTATTTACTCATCGACTTTATATAAAATGTTCTATATTGTGATATGTACTGTTAACTGGATTTGAAACGACCTATATTGGGATTTGAGATTTTGGTCATATCGCACAGCCCTAAAACATGATGTTTTAAAGTTTGTAAGTACACACATTGTCAGAATCAAAGTCTTGATTTCAGTCAGTGAAACCAGTGTTTGCTTATGAACCAGAAAGCTGCTTTTATTCCACAGTAAAAGAACAAAACGGCTTGATCTCAAAACACCGTCAGCTTTGGAAATTTGCTTTTTTATTTTGACATCTCATTGCAGGCCAGGAAAAACATACCTATCCATTAAAATGTGCCCCTTTTTCTGTTACACACACACAAATAAAAACAAAGTTAAAAGAACAGTATTCACCTAATCAATGAAGCTTCCCTCAGTGTCTCACAACATCATCAACCACAAAGTCCAATTTACTGAACGGTGATGTTTCACTTCCATCTGAGAAGGAAAAAAAAAAAGACTGGTGCCTTGAGAGGTGATGTGTATGATAAATATTTATCATCTTTTACAGAATTAAGACATGTATTTTTAAGACAAAATGACAATTTAGAGTCGTGCCCTTGTGAAGACCAGCCGCAACACTGCCGCCTGAGGACACACAGCCTGGCTTCAGCGCGGCAACATGCACATCACACCAACGTTCCTGCTCAACACATCCCAGCAGATAAAAATCAAGAATAATACAACCAAATAAACAATACAAGTAGCCAACTAAAGGCCGAGATAAAAACTAAGAACACTGGCAATTCCTTGACATCATGAATACCTGCTGAACTCAAGACTGAAAATATTTCTGGCTGCACTTTATTTTACAGTTCGCTAATAAGACGTAACAGGCTGTACTTGCTATTAAATTAAATGAAAATTAGAAATAATATGTGCTTTATCAGACAGTATTAGAACCTTTATTAGGATTAGGATTAGGATACATTACAACAGAACTCTACTGTAAACTAAAGTGTATTGTTTTCCACTGTTAGACCTTTAATAGATATGTGATTTCACTTTAGTTTACAGTGCAGCTCTGTTATAAGCGTCTGTAATTACCCTCTAATAAAGGTGTAACAGAGGGAAACAACACATTCTAGTTCACAGTACAGTTCTGTTGTGATGTGTCTTTAATTACCCTCTAATAATACACCTTAGTTTACGGTACAATTATGTATTATGGTGTCCTAATAAGACCTAATATAAGTGTAATACAGTTTAGTTTACAGTGCAGTTCTGTTGTAATGTGTCTTTAATTACACTCTAATAAAGTCTAATAACAGTGGGAAACAATAAACTTTAGTTAACAGTACAGCTCTGTTGTAATATATCCTTAATTACCCTCTAATTAAATCTAACAATGGAAAATAATACACTTTAGTTTACAGTACAGCTCTGTTGAAGTGTTTGTATAATTACCCTCTAATAAAGTCTAACAGTGTGAAATAATACACTTTACAGTACAGTTCTACTATAATGTGTCCATAATTACCCTCTAATAAAGTCTAATAAGGTTCTAACAGTGGGGAACAAAACACTTTAGTTTACAGTACAGTTCTGTAGTAATATGTTCTTAATTAAACTCTAATAAAGTTTAATAAGGGTCTAATAAAGGGCCTAATACTATATAATAGCTGTTAGACACCTATTAGACTTTATTAGAGGTGATTTGGAATATATTATCTCTGAACTGTAAACTAAAGTGAATTGTTTCTCACTGTTACACCTTCAGTAGACATGTGATTTCACTTTTAGTTTACAGTACAGTTCTGTTGTGATGTGTCCTTAATTACCCCGTATTAAAGTTGAATATGAGTCTAACAGTGGGAAATAAAACACTTTAGTTTACAGTACAGTTCTGTATTACAGTGTCCTTAATTACCCTGTAATAAAGTCTAATAACAGTGGGAAACAATAAACTTACAGTTCTGTTGTAATATGTCCTTTATTACCCTCTAATACAGTCTAATAAAGGTCTAATAAAGGGTGTACTGTCTGATAAAGAACATAATTTCTCATTTTTGTCTAATTTGATACAAAGTACGGCTTGTTGCATCTTATTCGTGAATTTTAAAATAAAAGTGTGACCATATTTCCTGTTGCAGGATTTTAACAGGGGAAAAGGGTGACAAAGAGAGACCGGAAAAGATAAAATAATAAAAAACTTCACACTTCCACTGACACTGGCTCAGATGAAGCGACTGCAGATAACCTGTAGATGAGATGTGAGAGTCGTGTTGACATGCTTTACCCCCACCCCCAGGAGGACACCTATACTGTGTCTATGTAAACATACACTGAAAATTATGTACATAATGTGGGTTTTTGTGTTGCCTCTGAACGGGACAGTCGGCCCAACTGTCCTCCCACTTTGTGCAGCAGTGGACCCGTCGCTCTACTCCGAATGTGTGTGTGTGTGTGTGTGTGTGTGTGTGTGTGTGTTTACATGAAAGAGAGATAGAGATAGATAGAGACAGAGTGTGGGGTGAGCAGGTGTGGTCCAGGGCCTGGGGAGAGAGCATCCGATTCAGCCACGAGACATATTTACAACACTGCTCACCACAGAGGAAGAACACTGAGGAGGAGGAGGAGGAGGAGGAAGAGAAGAAGAAGAGGAGGAGGAGGAGGAGGAAGAGGAGGAAGAGTGCTAAGTAGAGAAGTAGAAGAAGGGACGACCACAGGGACTGGAGATTGACATCCCCCTTGTGGAAATACAGTGTCACTGCCACTTAACTGTCACTTCTTTTTTTATTTATTTACTTTTTATTTTATTTTTATGTATTTTTTTAAACAGATGTTGCATCCCACCTCTTTGGTAATCTCTTGGGTGATTCTTAAATTAGCCAAGAATTGACTGATTATATACTAACATACACCTTTTTTCTTAAAAATGCAAATTAAGTAATAAACATCTTTTCTGCTGCTCTTGGGAGTTTCAAATAATTTTTTTTTTCTCTCGTTTTTAAAAACAAAGCACCAGTCGTGTGTTAAACAGCATTCAATATCAATATCAGGCTACTTTCAAACTCAACCTGGAGCTATTTGCTGCTCTGACACCCACACCAGGCTCCTGACGCGGCTCTGTCACTGAAGAGTTTCAATCCAAAATGAGCATCATTAAAAGTTTTTATGAGTCATTTTTATGAAGTGTTGCCAGTGAAACACCCACAAATCTGATAATGCAGACAACGATGCTTTTGATTTTCTCTGATGTCAAGAAAAGAGAGATTTAACTGTGTTAAAACCACACTAATCAATATTTAACAATGGGTGAAAGGACCCCACAGAAGTTTCACTCAACTCTACAGTTGAGTTTCATTAGCAGTTTTAGCTAGCTCCACTGTATGCTCCCTGTTCAGCACCAGATAGCAAAGTTAGCATCTAGCTTGTGATTAAAGTATTTAACTGCTAAAGAACCAGATATTCCCCTTTTGGACTTTTTTAGAGAACAAAACAGAGCTAAAAGGAGAATACTGGACTTGTTCAAAAACACAACTCCAACTGAAGCTAACGTTGCTTTGTGTCGACTGGATGTGTAAATAAGCAACTGTTTGCTAATAAATTTAGCATAGCAACTTTATATAGAGCTGAAGTGACAGTGTAACTTGTGGGTTCTGTTTCATAAGTGAGAAAAAATTATTACAAATCACATTAACATTTTAAATGATGCTAATTGCTTTGCTGTTTAGCCTTGGAAGTTACTGACCTAGCTTAACGGTCGGCCTTTGACATGCTGTTCACTTGTTTCTCAAGACAAGGAGGGTAATTTTACAGACAACAACGTAATCTAACTTTTTATTCTATATTGTTGTTGTCAGTGGCACTAAAGTAAAACTTTTCCCTAATCCCTAGACTATTGCATGTTGTCACAGCTCGATAAAATGAGGCCACAGGCGAGACGAGTCGCTAGCTGTAACAACAGCAGAAAACAGAGAACGCTGAATGATGTAGACATTTTTAAACGTCAAAATAAAGCTAAAAAGTTTTCAAAATGACATTATAAGAGAATGTTGCTGTACAATATGGATATAGTAGAATGATGATTTAAGCTAGGAACTTTAGCTCTTTGTATGCTAACAAATTAATAGTTTAATTAGAGTAATATCCGGGCAGTTTAAACTTTGTCATTCATTTAAAAAAGTATACAGTGATATACAGGTGAAAGAAACCCTCATCTAAGCTACTGAAGCTAGCAGAGCAGCAGCTAGCAGCTAGTAGCATCAGGACTTCAGCTCTCTGTGAGGTTATGTGGTGACTAGACGCGCCCGGTTTGTCTGGGATTGTCCCGGTTTCAGGCTGGGTGTCCCGAGTCCCAACAAATATCTAAAAGAAATACTAAAATACAAATTGTCCCAGTGTTCACTACAATTAAAATAATAATGACTGATTTGTCCATCAATCAATGTGTCGTTGTCCAGACTGTTCTTAGCCTCTGAACCATAGGCAAGCATCATAAGCTATGATGGCCGCGTGGTACGCTAACAGTTAGCTGTCATGGTGCATCACCAAGAGAACTGTTCTTTTCTAAAGAGGTCCAGGAGGGTTACTCCTCCTAAAGTACGTGGCAAGAAAACTACTGCGTCCATGGCGCGCTCGGTAGGTGTGCTAAGTGCTAAATTAATTGCCCCCGTCTTGATGAAAATGCCTGCGGTGCCTGTAAAATCACATACGTGTTTGTGTGTGTGCGCATGAACATACGGTACACAAAACATGGTCACCCTAGCTTATAATATGGCAGATGTCGTGTTTTTAGTTTGTTCTGCTGCCCCCAAGTGGTCAAAAATCTACTAATGCAGCTTTAAAAATTGTTAACGCATCATTTTTGGGGAAGAAACTCTTCAGTTGTTGAGCTGAGCGACGAGCTGGTCGGCGTGGGCAGCAAACGCCCTCTCCCTCCCTCCACAGGCACTCTGTTCAGTCCATAGTGACACCTTAAATATTGGCCTTTTGCACATGTACAAGTAGAAGTCTCCATAAATAGAACTATACAGCAAAGTGCATGGAAGGAACAGTACAAAAATACCTCTGAATTTACCTCTGCAGCAACACGTTTTTTTTTGTTGTTTTTTTTTTTCTTTTTTTCGGATTTCTGATTGAAAAGGTGAAAACTCGAGTGAGACCAAGATATCAGTAAATAAATAAAATACAATGTCATACTTTTACCTAGGCAAGATACATAACTCTTAGAAATGTGAAGACATCGTTCCAGTATATAGTTTGACCCCCCCTCCCCTCCCGCTTAGCCACAGCAATCCTCTGTTGTTAGAGCAGAAGGTGACCACATTTAAACAAATATTCAAAATATACAGAAAATATGGAAATATATTATATATAGATACGTATAGAGTACGGAAGTAATGTTCAGGGCAGTTTGACCATGTTCACTGTGTCCACCTCGTCCTCCTCGCCTGTTTGAAATGGTGATTCATCTGCCAGTATGAACTGTCACTGTCGCTCCTCTTCCTCTTCGTCGTGTGATTTCTGAGAAACTCTGCAGTGCTCCTTAGGAAACTATGCAAATAAAAATAAATACTATGAATCCATCCCGCCGTCACTCAACAACATATTCCCATTTTTACGATATAATCTTTTGTTATTCCTTAACGGTAGATCAGAAAATAGTTCTTTTTAATTCCTCTTTTTGTGTGTGTGTCTGTGTGTTTATTTATTTATTTATTTATTTTTTTGTTTTATGTATTTTTTGCGTTTTTATCCCCAAAATACTTTTTAAAAAAAGTCGTTCTCGTCAGGTGTTGAGAAAAATATATACCTCTGATTAACTCAACTCTCTCCGGATATAAGACTGCAGTCTTTTCCAGTGGAATGCAGGACCACCCCCCGGAATCGGCATCTTCTGGACTCTGGTGGTAACCCAATCCCAACTGTAAGCACACTGGCACAGGCTCAGGACGGCTCTCCTGAACAGGCCTGTCGGCACTAGAGGGCAGGATACACACCTCCGAGCATCCTTACAGAAGGGGTTGAGGGAGAGAGAGAGGGAGAGGGAGGGGGGGGGGTGTCTGGGAAAACCCCGGGTTTACCTCTCCTGTCCTTCCATACCATACAAGACTGACCCAAAATTCCACAGTGAGAATTCACTCGTTTTTTTTACCTCTGAAGTTGTACTTTAAACCCCTGTAATGTGTGAAGAAGTCTTTTCCTCTTTAGAAGCCCTCTATATGACAGTAGGCCTCCAGACTGGAGAAGAGGATGTAAAGGAACCAGAGGCCGATAAGGAAGGCTGACGTGGCCAGTCTGTGTCCCCGGGGCCCGCCCAGTTCTCCTCCGATGTGGGCCCGGCGCCGGTAAAGCAGCACCGAGATGGCCAGGAAGGCGAAGATGGTGAAGAGGGTGACGGAGAAGGCCAGCGAGCCGGCCTCCACCACGAACGGCTTCCCCTGCATGTGCCAGTAGATGGCCGCCACCGACCAGGCCATGCCGATTCCCAGGAAGACGTTGACGGCGTTGCTGCCGGTCACATTCCCGATTGAAGCGTCCGCGTACGTGTCCTGGACTGCTGAGACCTTACTGGCAAACGTGTCTGTGGAGAAAGAAGTCATTATTATTTTACTTCAATCTGATTATTTTAAAGCTGATGCCATTAGCACCTACTTGTCAGTAGCAGGGCTGAACAATTAATCAAAATTATAGCGAAATTGCAATATGGCTTACGGCGGTTCTCAAATCGCAGGAGGCGCAATAATATTCAACACGTGTCAAACTACAAACTACACACCAGACTTTGCAAAAATCACACTATAGTGATTTTTTTATAATGATTTTCCGCACGAGTCCGAAGCCAACTATGCTTTTTGCGCCCAGGGTGAAAGAGCCAAAGTGGCTTTTTACACCTGGGTTAATATTGCCTAACATGGCAGAGATGGGGTGTAAATATTTATAGATATTAGACACCTGCAGTGTGACAAACAAACCGTGATCTTTTCCTAAAACTAATCAAGTAGTTTTGTTGCCTAAACAATGTAAAGAAAACCTGAAAATAATAAACCAACTAAAGACACAAACTCCCTTTTACTAAAGAGACTTTGTCGCTCTTTCTCATCAGGGGGGCGGGTGTAAATAGCTGAATTGCTGCCGTGGGCAGGCGCAAATAGACGCTGTTATATTAAATGTAGCTGACAAAACAATCTCAACAAAAGGTCAAAACTTTTCTTGGTTAAATCATTTATATTTTCATATTAAAGCTCTGCTCGCGCGCTTCATCGGGACTGTGTGGGTGATCACATTTTACCGAAAAAACAAACCCACCAGCTGTCATTGCATTTTGATTCAGACGTTGCCAAACTGTGATTGTTGTTGCACAGAAATTCATTCCTTCCTTTTTTTCAAACGGAGTCTCGCCCACTTCAAACCGTTCAGGAGGAGGACAAACAAAACAAACCAGACAAACAAAACACAAACAAAAATCCCAGAAATGTCTCATCTAAAATAAACAAACTGCTCAAACGTTCTCGCATGGCCCCATCGTTCACAGCTGATTGAGAAAATTGGTTTTGAAGGCCTTTAAACATCCCTTATCTAAGACGCGAGGACTACATCTCCCACAGTTCCTGTCACCTTCCACCCCATTCCTCCTAGATTTTTTAGTTTTCTGAAAAAGATAAACACGCTGATAATAACTCTCTATATTTTCCATTTCCTGCCAAATCCACCTGTCACTCAACATATAAACTGCTCTGTGAAGGCCACGTGGAGGCTGACAATCTTCTCTGTATTGATCTTATTTGTTTGTTTATAATATTTATGTATCTTTTTCTCCTCCCAAAAAATGAATGCGGTGATGATTTATTAATGCAGCACGTAGGACCTTTAATAACAAATATGCTGACAGAGTCGAGGTTTTCGGTGACATATTGTTCCTGTTGGGTGAAAATGTCAGTTTGGAGGAAATAAGAATATCAGCCATCCTGATGACAAAGCATGTTTGCTGTTTGAAAGGGGGCTCAAAAGCTCATGAAGTTGGATATTATTCTCACGCTATTATGGAAGGAAATAATCCATCAACTGACATAAAGAAACTTTAAAGGGATAGTTCGGATTATTTGATGTGGGGTTGTATGAGGTCCTCATCAATAGTCAGTGTGTTACCTGCAGTAGATGGAGCAGCTAAGCAATATACTGCTG
>JAJHUR010085806.1:0-15295 GCA_027495735.1 Lutjanus campechanus | reverse complement strand
TTACCTTTTAACCTCCATTTTTATAGTTAACACACTCAATATTCAACACTAAAATGTTAAAATATTCATTGTAGCTGGAACAAACTGTACAATAGCTCAAATGTTTAACTTTATTTTATACTTTTATTTCTAAATTGTATCAGTAGGTGTTGCACAATTGCCTTTCTCTTACAATGAGTACTGTTTAAAGGTGATAGTTAGAGAGGAATTGTCAAACTTCAGGGCTCTTTGTTTCTGTGTGTATTGTATTTGTGTTTGAGTGTGTGTGTGTGTTATTTTGACAGAAATGATTAAACTTTCTTAGCCTCCTCTCCCTCATGAATCCTACGATCAGTATGTCAATGTCAATATCAGACTGACAATACTGAATTCCTGCACCCATGTGGAGTCGGAATTCCCAACTGGGAACAACAACTCCAAAAGTATGGGAAATTTTGTTCCACAACTTGCCGAGCTGTTGTCTGTTGAACACATCAAAGTCAGAGGATAAACTTCCCAAATCAGGCGACGGGACTATATGTCTTTATTGCTGCTCAATAGAGCCTTTTTCACAAAATGTGACTGCAACCATGTGCTATAAATGGTCAGTTCCTTGACATGTCTCTGACCTACCATTGTGATTCATTCATGGCTGCCCTGCAGGTGTCTGAGTATATGAGCACATACATAGTGCACATGTGTATTCATGTGATTCCTGTTCCTGTGGGTCAGATCAGTACATGGGGGAATGGCCTTTGGCATTCTTAGATACTGGTTAGTCACTCACCTACTATGTTATGAGGGTAAAACATATTATTTATTGATGTCCTGCCATAAAGAGCAGCTTGCCTTATGCCTCATTTCGGATTCTTGTCTTTCACTTTAAGTCTACACATCCGGTGAAGGTCAAAATGTTCTTTCAGAAACTTGTCACCCTGACCAGAAACAGTGAAGGCTTGAAAAGTCTTGGTCACAAAATTATCAAGAGTTACAGAAACTGGATATCAGCAGAAAGTATCTGCTCACAGCAGTTTCGCTGTGAAAAGTTTTATTTTCGGGCACCTTGAGGTCAAACCAGTGTGGGCTCATAATGTCCTCAGACTCCAATTATTTCACAATATCAGGCCGTCCGTTTGGTTCAACACCGAAGCTATGACATGCTCAGACAGGCACTGGTCAAGGAATTCAGAGGTTTTCCTATCAGATTAAACACATGTACGCACACAGACAACAATGCTTTTGATATTATTATTTTTGATATTAAGAGTGATCGGAAATCACTTAAACGTTTGGTGATATCATATCATAAAAAATGTTTAATAGTGAAAGTAAGAGCATTTCCACATGCACAATGTGAAGAGAACTCAAGGGACTGGGAATAAACAGCTCTGTAGCCTTAAGAAAACCACCTATCAATGAGACTAATCAGAAAAAAAAGGCTTCACTTTGCCAGGGGCGTAAAGATTGGACTCTGGAGCAACGGAAAAAGGTCATGTGGTCTGACGAGTCCAGATTTACCCTGTTCCAGAGTGATGGGCGCATCAGGGTAAGAAGAGAGGCGGATGAAGTGATGCTCCCATCATGCCTAGTGCTTCTACCGTACCAGCCTGTGGGGGCAGTGTTATGATCTGGGGTTGCTTCAGTTGCTCAGGTCGAGGTTCAGCAATGTTACGTCCCCAAAAAATGAGGTCAGCTCACTACCTGAATATACTGAATCAGCAGGTTTTTCCATCAATGGATTTTTTCTTCCCCGATGGTACGGGCATATTCCAAGACGACAATGCCAGGATTCAACGGGCTCAAATTGTGAAAGAGTGGTTCATGGAGCATGAGACGTCATTTTCACACATTGATTGGCCACCACAGGGTCCAGACCTTAACCCCACTGGGAATCTTTGAGATGTGCTAGAGAAGACTTTACACAGTGGTCTCACTCTCTCATCATCAATAGAAGATCTTTGATGAAAAATTAATGCAACTCTGGACAGAAATATATGTTGTGACACTGCACAAACTTATCCAAATGATGCCATGGTGAATGCGTGTTGTAATCGAAGCTAACAGAATATTAGAATGTGTGACTTTATTTGGCCAGGCAGTGTATTTCAGTGCGGACCAAAGCGATGGACCCAACAACAAACATGGACATCCCCGGAGCCATACTGCTAGCTTGGCTAAAAGCAATAAAATAAACACTACAACTGAAGTATTTAAATAAAATGGTTCCACCACAAAACCATTTAGTTTTACTCTTGCAATTTCTAGGGAGACATTTACTGATTTAATTGATCCATGCTGGAATATCTCATTTAGCATCCCTAAACTACATGGACTCAAAAGCTGCAAAAGCTTATTTCTCTCTGAAATGAATTGTATTCAAAAGCCCTTAAGCAAACAGTATCACTGCATTATTTTCTCATACAATCCCAAATGAAACCCTCTACAACTTTTTTCTATCAAAGCCAGCCTCGTGTGTGCATGCGTGTGTGTGTGTGTGCGACCCTGCATTGTGAAAGGATGATGTGTGTTTTCTGTACAAGTTCACGCTCTGTGATTTCAGAACAGTCTTTGGGGCTTTGGTGTCCTCATCCTTGGATCCCACAGCTGAACCTAATACAGGGGAGCGGTGTACGGAGGGAAGAGGGCAGTGAACAGAGCGTGAAGGAGCAAAGCAGGGCAGCGCAGGGTGGAGGAGAGCAGGGCGGATGAAAAGGAGAGTTTGAGCACAGCAGAACAGAAGAGAGAGAGGCAGACAGAAACAGAATAAATACTGAAAAACCCAGAGGATAATATGGAATCGTCAATATGCAACACTGTGGTGGAGTAAATTACACATTAGTGGGATAAGTGTTAAGAGTGATAGGGTGGTTATAGTCTCCTCTTCTACACACTCCAGGTTAAGCAAGTATCGGATAATTAAAACCCCACTATCTGTAGCATAATTTGGTGGCTCATCCGGGATCTGAACCCAGGACCAATTATGTCACAGACCAGTCAAGTCTAGGCGTTTTAATTATCTGATACTAGCCCTATGTGAATGTGTAGAAGAGGGGACTTGCCTGGTTTTCAATCACAGAAAAACAGCCGGGAGGTGGGTTAACTTACCAAGTAGCATGCTAGCAGTTAGCAGGTCCCTTGTGTGAGACCTCGCCAGCGCTGGTCTCTGCTCTCAAGAGTAGCGAGTTCTGTATTGTGTCTTCAGTTCAGTTTAAATTGGTGCTGGAGCTGGTTTTCATGAAAAGGTCTTTGAGCTGGAAGGTGGTGAAGCTGTAGTGTGTCCTCAGTGGGGCTTTTCCAGAAGCTGACGTCTCTGTAATACCGATTTAGCCGCCGCGCGCTTCCCACACCTGAGCCTTGTCACATAATTAACCACTCCAGCGGATCCGTACGCACCTCACAGTGATGTCATTTAATAACACACAGTTTTACCACACCTCATTATTATTTCTTAATAAAAAAAAAATATTCCAAAGGGTCTGGGGAAAAGGAGAAGAAAAAGAGAAACCCCACTATCGCTCTTAACAAATACAACAGAGACAAAAATGGTAAATAGAGGAGATTGAGGGAGACCAGAGGAGAGATCAGGATAAATCAGCATATAGCAGTATCCCAGAATGCCGCAGTCACAGCTAATGATGGGCTGAGACGTGCATCAGATGGGGTTCAGAGGTCGCAAGGCCACCCTGGCTTTCATCATGCTGTATATTGGCTCTGGGCTGTACAGTGTCTGCGAAATGTCAAAGGGGGATGAAGCCGACTGGAGGAAAAATCAATGCACTTTGGAAACACTGTTTGGCTCCTGCACTTTGTTTTCAGCGTGCACAAGCACACACTCACACTCAGAAACACACACACAAAGCATGACGCAGACCTGTTTTGACATTTTACCTGAAATAAATCGGTCTGAGCTGTGCTTTCAGCTGGTATTGTGAGAGGCATCTGCTTTAATTTGCTATATGACTTTCCTCTAATGAAACGCTCCAGGAGCTGCAGGGGTGAATTTTCTTGAATAGTGCAGAAAATTTGGGGCCTCTCTTTCAACGTGTAAGTACAGATTTACTCGTCAGTAAAGCCTCATGTTGAATTGTTTGTGGTGTATTGAACAGTTGATGTTTTGAGCCACAGTATGTTATGTTGCAGCTTTTCCTCTCGGTGTCTGAATCAGACAGCGGCATTAAGAGACCCATAAAGAGTCTGTGGAATTACTAAAAAATATTAAATTCCCCACTGGCTGTTGTGTACATAGGAACTCTGAGCCGAATAACATTGATTTAGTTAAGTCAAGTGAGTGGATTCACTGTAGTGTAGAAATAAAATGTGCCTTGTCTATGCTTTACTTCTGCAGCTGTCAAGTTCAAGTTGAGTTACACAGCTGGGGAATGTGTCTGACAAACTGCTTTATTTGATATTGTGCTGTTGATGGCCTCTCCTGTGTATTTAATCTATATTTCTAAGAGAAGTTATTACAGAACCTCCTACGGTTATACAACTGGCAAAAATGTACACATAAAGTTTGAAGTCAAACATGCCTTTCTAACTTCAGATGGTTCAATGGTCAAGTCCAAGTCCTCACATGTAGATTGTATTGCCATAATAACACATAAAGGAGTGGTAATAAGCAAACATGAAAGCTAATTTAGCTTATAAGGACCAGGGCTAGTGATTGACAGTGCTGCCCTTTCTGTTCAATCTGTGTACAAATAACATGACTTTAGACTTTGAAATTGACCCTTTCCAAGTCCAGCCCCCTTTTCACTCTGCGACCCAATAACAGCAGAGATAGCTTGGTACCTAGAAGTGGCGGGGAAGAGTCAATTGCATGCAGTGCACACACCAAAGTCCACCTTTGTGTGCAGCTGATATGCTAACCTTTCTCATTTCAAAAATGTCAGGTGATGTGGTATAAAGAGTGGAAAAGCCTGCATATGGAGGAAGTCGGGTGGTTGGATTGGTCACAAACCCATTTGTCTTCCTTGTGAAGCCAAAAGTTCCATTTGTCATGTGACTTGTGTCATTTTAACCTAAACCATGATCCTATAACTTTTTCTAAACCTAACCAAGTACTTATCTTGCCTCAATTATACCAAACATTTCTGGTGGACAATGAATGTCACCTGATTATCGATGCTGAAAAAGGTTGCCTGACGTGGATCTGCTCTCCACAGAAGTTATTACCAAGGACTGGTGTATAACTTGCACAAAAAAGTTGGACTTTGGCGTATGAATTGCATGCTATCTGAAAGTGTAAAGTCATGTTATTTGTATGCAGATTGGAGAGACCGGGTTGTACAGCGAGATAAACCTACCTGTTTGAGTGCAAGCCTCACTTTAACAGTGGATGAGACACCGAGGACCTAACGCACAAATACGTAACTGGGGACACACAAAAACGATCATAACCAGGATACTATTGTGCATGTAAATGCACTCATCCTTCCGATATTTTATAGATCCATATTTAATCCAACTTTCCAGAAAACACCTTCCAAGCAGCGGTTCACTGTAGTTTGTATTCCTCCGGAGTTCTGCACTCCTGTAGTATTTCTGTCTCCGAGGCCCAGGGACGGAGGGACTGAGGATTTAGCAATGATCAAACTCACTGGACTGGACAGGAATAACACAACAGGACTGGGGCTCTGACTCCTCCATCTATTGTCGAGATGATTTGACCATCTGGGGTACTGGGGCCGTGGTATGAAATAATGACCCGGAGAATTGCCGATGGAGGATGTGAAGGGGGTGGGGGTGGGGGGTTGACGGAGGGGCCAGCAGAGGTGTGATGGGTGGGTGGAGGTGTAGACAGAATGGCCGTTTTTCTATTTCTCAGGCATTCTGATTCCCTCGTGTAATGTGGACACAATTAGGAGGAAGAGTGTCCCGCAGCAGCTTTATCCCATCCTCTGGGATGAAAGAGATGAGTGACTTCTACCTTCCTCAGGCAGCGATGCTCCTTTTTCTTTACGTCTAACCTTCACCTTTTCTCCGCCTTTGTCCTTTTCTACTTCTGTTCTCTCTTCTTACGTCCTTACTCTCACTCAAGCCTTTCATTTTTACCTACTTTCTCTTTGTCTCATCTCCTTCACCCTCGTGACAGACACCCTAAATCCTCCGTATTCATTTCTTTCATCTGCTTCGGCACCGACACCCATAAATATTCATCCATTCGGTATTTATTTTAATAATGTGATCCTTATATGCCTGACCACGTTCACATGCTCATCATATGCTCATCTTGCATGTCCATTCACATCTACAGCAGCTGTTTCACTTCACTGTTCATGGTTTGATTATATCCCTACTTGATGCATTGCGCCTTGATTCTGAAATCAGAATTTTAGCTGTGCTGAAGGTCGTCAACCCAGGGGTCTTTGACACTCTGGGAGTGGATCTGCATTGCTGCTGCTTTTCAAACAAGTGGAGCAGTCTCGCAAACATATTCCCAGTGGGGCCTGGGTGTCAGTGAGTGGACCAGAGCCTCACAATAGATTTATAGGTTGTAAATGTGCCAAAAATGACACCATGCTGCCTCCACATTTGTTATTTATTTAAAGGGATAGTTCGGATTGTTTGAAGTTGGGCTGTATGAGGCGGTTATTGATAGTCAGTATATTAGCTACAGTAGATGCTCACCCCCAGCAGATAAGAGGAGAACATGCAAACTCCACACAAACTCCCCAGCCCCCCCTGAGCTTGCGGGGGGATTCCAACTGAGGACCTTCTTGCTGTGAGGCAACAGTGCTAACCACTGCACCACCATGCCGCCCAGAGAACAATATATTCAGCTTTTATATAAATGCAGTTTTCTGTCTGAAAAGGGTGTCTATATTCTAAATATAGTCTACACTTAAAAAGATATTGACTTTACCAGGTAGACCTTATTTTAAGTGGCTAAGCCTGTCCACAGCAATACATTGCTTAGCTTCCATACTGGTGCCCCTCACTGCCAACCAGCATCTACTGTAAGTAATGCACTAACTATCGATAAATACCTCATACAACCCCAGTTCAAATAACCCAAACTATCCCTTTAATGGTGTTAAAATTCCAGCACATGTGAACCAAAGAGGAATATGTTTCTCGTGCTGCTCGCCTGTGTTTCACCCTCTCTCCTCACTGCCACTGCATCACTCTGGGTCCCTCTGTCTCCTTGACCACTGCGCGGGTTGTGACACCATGACAGAGTGCCATTTGACGAGGGTCCTTTTCAGCCTGGAACATTCCAGCGAGGGTCCGCTGCTTTCATTGCTTTTGTAGTCTTCCCCTCTTCATTTCTTTTTTTCCCCCCCTCTTTCTCTGCCCTTCTGCGATAGAAAGATAAGTGGCGGTGACAGCACACACCTTTGTGCCTCAGACCTCTACCCGCTCTTTCATTTTGCAGGTACAACACACTGCATTTTTTCAGTTAATATTTATGCAGGGGGAACTTGATAAAATGTAGCATATAAACATAGTGCGATATTCTTTTAGCAGTCTCCCCCTGCTTGCATGAATAGGGAAGTTGTTTTCATGACCAGTTCGGTGCTCAAATGTGCAGCGCATATTGATTTTAAAGCCGATGATAACACTGGCACATTAATGTAATGAAACAGCAAACAGGCCTTTTAGCCTTGAAGAAAAATAATTCTTTTTTGCCTCCATTGTTTCCAGACAGGATTATTTAGCTGTAAAATAAAAAGAGGCCAACCACAGTGCTTGGGTGAGCTGAGCTGAAGGCTATAATTACCCAAGAGACACAGGGGGAGAGGAGAGAGGTGGTCATTTAGATGGGATGTTAATTGTAATTACCGTTCTGGTGGGATGTCGCCATAGCAACCTTGGCCACCTTTAGTCTCGACCTGACCATGGAGACTGTTTGCGTCCGTGTGTGTGTGTGTGTGTGTGCGTGCGCGTGAGTGTGTTGAGACTCAGATGTCCACAAACGAACAGTAGTGCCACTCAGAGTCCATTTTCAACATCCAGCTCAGACACTCCTCCATCCCTCCCTCTCGTACTCCTCCACTCCTGCGCCCCACTACTTCTCCTTCACTCATGCAGCTCCTTCACCTCCTCCTCCTCCTCCTCCTCCCATCCATGTCTTGCTTTTTCCTCAAGTCTTCACTCCCTCATCCCAGTGACCCAGTGTTTTCATTTCTGCTCCGCTGCTTCCTCCTCTTATGTCAGTCGTTAATCATACGCAAGTAGTTCATGGACAGAGTGTACTTACTTGGTTTCTGTTTACAGCATATCAACTAAAGGCTCTTCTATTTTCCACATTCAGCACATAGCAGTGTGTGAGTGTGTGTGCGTGCATGTGCATGTGTGTGTGTGTTTTAGCTCCTGGGGAGGAGGGCTTTGGTTGAGAACTGTACCTGTGATTCATGCCATGCAAAAATAGCTCATAAAGGAAACAAGGCGAGCTGGGAGCTCTGCACAACACCAGGATTGTGGTCAATTCAATAAGACTTAATTACTGTTTACTGATTTTGGTTTGCATTACTCCATTAGAAATAAGGGTTCCAAAAGGATTCGTCAAGGGTTCTTTGTAAGACTGAAGGGTTCATTGAGAACCCTTTTCATCCAATGAATTCTTCTTGGAAGGCAGAGTTCTCCAAGGATTATTTAGATCCTTGAAGAACTCTTTCATTAGGGGTTGCTCAAGGGTTCTTTGTACTGCAATATAAAAAGCTTCTTGGTGAAACCCTCTATGTGGGTTCTAGATGACAACCTTGGATCTCTGTAGAACCCGCAGGTGGGTTCTTGATAAAACCCTTGAATATAAAAGGGTTTTTGATACAACACCCTGGGTGGGTTCTTGTTAGCACTCTTAGAAGAAGGAGAGAATCTGGATAGAACCCCCAAAGAGGATTCTAGGTGGAGGAATGACACCACAGAAGGATTCTCTGTAGAACCTCTCAGGTGAAACCTTTCACAGATGGTTCTGGGTTTAACCCTTTTAAGTTGAGTTGAAGTAGAACTCTCAGAACTGTAGAAAAGGTTCTACAAGGAACCAAAAGGGTTCTCCTATGGGTACAAGCTGAGGAACCTTTAGTGGTTCTAGTCAGCACCTTTGCTTCCAAGAGTGTATGGATGCTGAATTTCTTTTTTGCATAAATATATTTCGCTAGAGTTGATATTAGTGGTCAGTGGTTTGTGTGTGTGTGTGTGTGTGTGTGTGCAGTTGCAATGCTACACTGTTAGCAGTACTGCGTTATCTTTTGTTCACTTCACATTCTTGTCCAGCGGATTAATGAGCACCAATTACAACTTGGTCTATGACATCAGAATCCAAGCCTGGGTCGACATTTTTATGTGTCTATCTTTCTCTCTCACGCACGCACACAGACACACACGAAACACCGATCCAAGTTTTAACATGGGAGACTGATTTCGGTGGCAATGATCTGGTGTAGTTATAAAAAGCATCTTAAATGGACCTTACAAACCCAGCCAAACAAACATATTTGACTCTCACAAATGTTATCACACTGGCCAGTGCGGTTTCTGTTTACTGCTTCATGCCCGCTTGCTGTATTTGCAGTGCAACACAGCGATTAGGACTGTGTGCAGCTAGTGTGCACTAGATAGTCTGGTCATTGAGGTTTCCACTGACACACATATTAGTTTTGTGAGTCCTGTCACTTGGCTGTAGCAAAATACTCTGTGCCAGTTTATTTGTATTATTAAGCAAGCGTGACACCCAGTCAATTGAAATGGAGGACTACACTTCTGTGTCCTAATATTACACCACGCACCACTTTTTAAACTCAATTTACTTCTGTAAAACCTTAAACCTTAAACCTTAAACCTTAAACTGATCTAGTATTAACTTTAAACTTGCACTTGAAGAGGTTTAGCTTTTAAAAGAGCCGCCTTTTTTTTTTCTTTTTTTTTTAGTTAGCCAGCAAACAATATAACTTTCTTTAAAACAACTTTTGAGTAAGGTAACTAACAAAATACACCGATCAGGCATAACATTATGACCAAGTGAATAACACTGATTATCTCCTCATCGTAGCACCTGTTAGTGGGTGGGATATATTAGGCAGCAAGTGAACATTTTGTCCTCAAAGTTGATGTGTTTGAAGCAGGAAAAAATGGGAAAGCATAAGGATTTGAGCGAGTTTGACAAGGGCCAAATTGTGATGACTAGACGACTGGGTCAGAGCATCTCCAAAACTGCAACTCTTGTGGGGTGTTCCCAGTCTGCAGTGGTCGGTATCTATCAAAAGTGGTCCAAGGAAGGAACAGTGGTCAACCGGCAACAGGGTCATGGCTAATTGATGCACGTTGGGAGCATATATATATCTTGTTAACTTTTTACCTCGCTTGCAAACAATATAACCTTTTTACTTTTTGTTATACTGTACAGAGCAGCCAAAAGTTACCAGTTACCGCCATCCTTTCAGCACTCAAATTTATTTACTGTTGTTTGTGAAATCCTGTCATAAAGTGCACCGAGTAGAGGTGAAGTTGGAAGCTCAAATTAGAAACTGATTTTGAGCAGCTTAAAAAAAAATCTCCCCTCAACCCCCATTTATTACTATAGTCGAGCAGATGAATAGATTAAGATGACTCCCCTGGTCTACTGGATAATACGAACTGGGAGATGAAAGCCTTCCTCTCAGCTCTGGTAAATGAAGGTCTGCTGTAATCAAAGTGTGTCTTGGTAAATGCAGACCAGGTAACAAAACAGCTATCAGGGCAGCTATTAAAAGAACGGTGGTGTGCCCTAATACAGGGCACTGATATTTGCTTATTTTATCCCTCAAGCCAAAGGTGATTGGTGAGTTAATCATGCATATCAAGTTGGAAAGTGATTAAGTAAACACACAGGACCAGAGGAGAGACCAGCTCGCTAATAATTAGTGCTTTTAGATGAAGGCCAATATGCAGTAGCTGGAAGATGTGAAGTGTCAGAAGTGTGATCGCTATAATGATGAATAAATGGTAGAAAAGGAGCAGTTTTACAATCAACACCACGATATGTTGAAGAGTGTGACTGGTGGAATAAGAAGGTGTCTCACTTCTTGAATCCACATTGAATAATCTCCTTGCACAACAGTTGCATTAATCCCAAACGATTGTAATGAATATTCATCGGTGGAGAGATTAAAATTTTCAAGGACCAGTTTGAAATGCTGGAAAAACCAAAATCTAGTTGTAGGATGAGAGAAGGATAGGATTGGGAAAAGAGCAGAGGAGGGGCTGACACGAGGTCTGACCTTAAGATATTGAAGCTTGGACCTGGAGGTGGGTGACTGAGATTGGATGCAAGCAGCAACCACAGAGCAAAAAGAAAGAAAGAGAGGCTGTGTAGAGATCAGAATAAAACATGATATCAATACACCTTCAGGCAGATTGAAATTGGCAGAAAAATGTAGTAAATCTAAAAGAGGTCAGTGACTTTTTGGTGACCACAATATGCTGCATTTTTAATATAATAAAATATGAATAAAATAAAATGTTTAATTTAACCGGATAAAATGGCTTATTCATACTCTATTCGTTTTGTGAACATGGAAAAATAATGCATTAGAGACTGATACCGAGGTCAAGAGCGCCAAAATGTCATTCCACATAATCCACACTTGAAATCTGAATGGAAAACTACCACAAAAGAAGAATAAAGCCTTCAACGCAGAACACAAAGTAAGGTCCTTGCTCTTCGACGGTTCAGGCATCTTTCTGCATCGGGATTAATGAACTGATTCTTCTTTAACATGTCGAAAAGACAACAAGCATCACCGGTGTCACTACGAAGTCACAGGTCCACCGGTAGAGTTGCCCATCTTACAAAAGGCCACACCACTGTTCATCCACATTTCTTCTATTTTTGTCTTTACTTTTGTCTGACAGTTGGCTATAATAATCATCGCCCATACCAACCTTGCTGAAGGCAGTTTTGCCCTGAACTGAGTCCAGACACTCGCAGACAACACTGACCCCAATAACCTCTGCCAAGAGGTTAAGGCTGGAGCCATAGTTGGATTAAGGTATATGACTATTAGCTAGAAAACATTGGAAATATATGCACTCTGAGAGGAAAGTCTGCCTAGAAACCAGCATTCACAACAGGAGGAGGTGCATATATTTTTAACCTATGAAACAACTTAATTGATGTAATGTATAAGTAGTTTACATGTGTAAGACTGTGTAATAGTAGTGGATGTAGCCTCTCGGTCTGAAAAGGGTGCCTTGAAACAGTATTATTTCTAATGGCCAGCATGGGGCAACTCGACTGGTTGCAAAAAGAAGTCTGATTGTATGGAAATCTATGAGAAAATGGCCCTACTTCTAACTGGATTTATTACCCCAGTAAAAATGTTCCTAATGAGTTTATGTTCTCAGTCACTACTTTCAAGTTTTCTTCAATACAGCATGATGTTCATTTTGTAAATTATGGTCCAGTTTAGACTAAAATAGATCGTGGATTTTCATCATTTTCCCAAAGATTAATGTTCACCTGGGAGATCGGTAATGCTGGCAATTAAAAGGAACCAGATTCACAGACGTTTTGTTGCATTACTGCAAATGTAATGTGTGTTAGAGCTAGCTCTGGGTACCTTTTGTTTGGTCATATTGTGAATATTCCCCGCTTGGCAATAGCTGCGTAGTTTCAATTAAATGCAGCAAAAAAGCAATGTAATGGTAAGGAAAATAACAGCGGTACGAAAATTAAAAAGTATCTTTCAGTCATGGGCCTGGCATTCCTCTGTCATAGTGTTTCTGTGTGACTGTGGGGCCACAGGGCTGTGCGAGAGGACTGGCTGGCTGGCTGGCTACACCCACTGGCACTTGTGGCACTTCTCAATTCTGAAAACGTTGGAGCACATTTTTCAATTTGCCACCAATTTTCATACAACTGCCAATATTTGAAATATAGATTGATTTCTCGCCTCAAAAATGTTCAGAAGTGACTGTCGTTGATAAACAGGCACACAGAATCAGTATATGAATCAGTATAACATCCAGGTATTTTTGGCATACTGCAGATTTTGCTTTTGTTGGAGTACGTACTGCTATTACAGTAGTCAGTTTCGAATATAGTGATAGTGACCTTCCACATGTCCCCGTCTCCATCCTTTTGCCCATATATGGTCACTGCTAGATCCAAAAAACTACAACGCCGATGGCAAAAAAATGCCAAACCCAAGGCTTTAAAAAAGTAGTCCACAAACCAATGGATGGCATCACGGTGGCTGGGTTCACTTCTTTTATTTATTCTAAGTGCTTAACAAAGAGCTCTGATGAGGATGAATGGCAAAAGCTGCAAAAGCATCTGACATGTCAGCTTGCACTCTGATCTGCTCCTTTGATCTGTGTTGTCTGCTGGTGAGCATCAGCGAAGAAAGGAGTCGGGGAGAATGAGGCTTTTTGCCTTTCAAGATGCCAGCTGGAAAACACAAGGCTAGAAAGAAGAAAAGACTCAAAGGAACAAATCAAATATCTTTTATTGACTTCTTGAATTTTCTCAGGCTTGTTCACATCAAACTCAAAATGACCCAACCTCGTGAGTAACCCCAGCGATCTGCAGGCCATGAAAGTAAGATGTCAATGATAGGACAGAGCTGGTACGTGAGCAGGCAAGTTCCAGCTGGGAGAAGAAGAGAAGAGAAGCAGCTGGTTAGACTGGGAAGGAAATGGAAGTGGGGCAAACAGTCGCAGAAACAGACACGGGTTTACCCAGAGAAGAAGAGGGAAACCATTAGGGAATAATAAACGTCTGACAAACCGGCTTAAAGTTCCAACAGTTGAAACCTAAGTCAGAGGAAGTGCATTTAGCAATACAGTTGTAGATTAGCATGACAACGGCCTGGATGGTATTTTTAGGAATCATACAATAGATCTGGGGCCTCACCCAAACAATGCTCAACCGATTTCAGTTGCAGATTCAGGTGCTGAGGCTTAGTGTAACTCCGAAGTCAGACAAAGTACCTGAATGAGGATCTGAGCAGAGGATTGTGTTTTATTGACAAAGGCAGATAAGGACACACCTTCAGCAAATAAATGAGTCTCTAAAGGCTGAATCGACTGCTCCCTTGACTTGCAAATTTGATCCCTTTAATCAGAGATGATTTTGACACTGAATGCGTGCAGTATCAGGTAGAATATGCTAGCAAAAAAAGTGTAACTATGATGACTAAATGCATATGAACAGAGGAGATATACTGCATTTAAGTCTGGACCCTTCTCTGACAAAAAACGAAGGACCTTAAGCATAAGCTGTGTTAGTGGTGGCTGCAGGCTGAATGAAATCTTTGTATTAAGAGCTCTGAGCTACCTTCGGTCAGTCACAGACTTTCTACTGTCTCTGCAGAGAAAAGAACACTGGGATGGCAATGATGATGATTATTTTTTATTGTGAATATTATATCATTACGTTTTCTTGGTTATTCACATGTCGTCAGTGCAGTGTGTGATTCTATTTAGCAATTAAGATATCTGTTTATGTTCATATCCATGTCCATGTGTTCAGTCTTTTCACTTGACAATCAGCAAGAACAGAATCATTTCCAGTTCACAAGGTCCCAATTCGATTTGATTACCAATTCAGTTTGATTCAAATTTGATTTGATTCCTTATTGGTTCAATATCAATTCTGTTATGGATATTACAGTAATTTGCTTGGATATGAAAGAGATTCTCAGAGAGCGCATGCTGTAAATCTCTTGTCCTCGACAGGTGGTCTGTGTCTATATTGTGATGTTTTAATTCTGTGTGAAATGGTTTCCTTGTTCTAGATGTATACATGTTTTATTGTCTTGTATGTTTTATTGAATATTGGTTTTCAACTGAGTTATCTGGTCAAATAAAAGCAAAGTAAATAATAAATAAATGAATAAAAGGGGCCCACAGAGTTAGGGGGCCTCCAAAATATTGTTTGATTATATTTTGAAAGTTTTTCCTCAAAAATAAAATTTTGTCTAAAATTAGGTCTGGAATTACACATTAACATGAATCCAATTAATTATTAGCAAAGTTAGTAGGCCTACTTGTAAAACAAACAAACAAACAAACAGAAAATCCCATTTAATGTACATAGCTATGACAAAAGGGTACCCATTAGTCCTGTGTGAACTACAGCTAACCTGTCCATAACAGTGAAGTCATTATTATTGCAGCGCAGCCAATTAGCTGTATTATTGGATGGATCATGCTGTAACTTCACAAGCAAGAGACTCTGACATACCCTCCAACTCAGAAACCATCAGAAAGTGCAAAAGGTGACGCTAATGCAACTAACATTAACTATGCTACAGCTGCTGCTGATTTAACAGCTATGGATAAGCACAAGCAAGAGAAGATCTGAAATTAGTCAGTGCAGTATATCTTCTAG
>JAJHUR010085805.1:0-37996 GCA_027495735.1 Lutjanus campechanus | reverse complement strand
ACCAGGCTTACTATACCTTGCGTGAAGAGCACAGGGTAGATTTTGATGCCTCCTCCGTTTCTCAGCCTGTGAGGCAGCTGGGAGAAGTAGAAACTCTCCAGGTAGAAGCAAACCTTCAAGGTCTGCCGGGTGCCCTCCACCTGGTATGATATGGGCATGTCTGCAACAAGAGAGGAGACATATCTTAGAGCACTGTCTAAAGCTCAGTCTGGTTTTCATAAAATTAAGTAGTAACAAACCATAAATGCAAGTCAAATGTGAGCTGAAAGCCTCAGTGTACATACTGGCTACCAGCGGCTCCCCTTCAAACTGCTGGAAGTAGAATGTGACCTTCTCCAGGTCGATCAGGGCCACCTGAGTGTCCTCCAACATGGCCTGCTCATCAGTCTAAAGAGAGAAAGATGGCAAGCTTGTAAGAGCGCAGTGGTGTATAAAAGCATTTTGATTATCCTCTTAATTAAAGTAGCTGACAAATTAAAGAGGAACTTCACCAATTTTACACATCAAAGTCTGTTTACAGGTCATGGGGAGCAGAATTAAAATGAAACATATGCATTATGCAGAATGGCTCCATCTTATAGTCTATTTACAGCCAAGCAGCGTATGATCTGGAAGAAAGAGGAGGTTCACACAGTCAAGCAGCGGCTTAATGAGTTGATCAATACCCTGCACCCGATCAACAAGATTGGGCCCCTTACTAATGATATGAAGACTTTGATGAAGTCATGTGGTCTCCACCATTTTTTCTTCTGCTACTTTTTTTTTCCATCAGAGTTGGCTTTTCTTTTTTGTGTGACATATGTTCTTGTAAGAAACCATATTAATTAAACATATCTGAAGAGATCCAAGAAAGCCCCTTTCACAGTGTTATATTATGATATACATAATACTATTGGATTATTGCTGTGGAATTAATATGTACTGAGCATTTTTATTTGTAGGTTGAGGTGGAGCCAGTTTTAGCAAGTACTTTTATTGTTTGGTAGTTGATAAAATGCAGCAGATTTAATGAGCTCTTCACATTGTTTGTATGTAAAATCTAAATCTGCAAAGAAACTTGTAACTCCTAATAGTATAGTATAGAAGTATGAAGTAACATAACATGAAAATAACTTGGAAATTCAACTAAAGCATCTCAAAATTTAACTTAAAGGGGCGCTTTGGTGTTTTTCAACCTGGAACCCATTATGTTTTTGTGTTTAAGTGACTACTGGGGACAACAATTTTTGAAATTAGCCCAGTATTGAGGGAGAGTGCTGCAGCTGGCAGAAGTCAAACAGAGCTGCAACATCATTCCTGTGCACCTCATAAAAGTGTATCCACTAAAAGTGCTTGTTTTTGACTTGTGCTTGTTATTCTAAGTATCTAACACTATGGAAAGGATAGAGCTTTTTTAAAGGTAGAATACGTAAGATTTGTTAGTTGCACCAGAATGATAGTTGATCGTTGAGTCTCATATCCAGGACATCTGTGAGGGATTATTTTTCAATCAGTTTTTTGCAGAAACCACTGACAAAAATTCACACAATAACACAAACAAACAAAAATGCCAAAATCATACAATAACACAAATAAACTAACCAATCAAAACAGTGATAGATCAGAAAGGTAAAATTACTGTTTTTATCAATGGAGTCATTTTGAAAAAAGTGATATAGCAGCTGTTTCTGTTTAAACGGAAATGTATCTTACTCTTTAAAAAAAGAAGACCGGGGATAGGCCGGAGGGATTATGTCGTAGCTAAGTTTCGCATTTACCGGCTGCAGCGTTCTACCTCAATACTGGACCAATTTCAAAAATTTTTGTTCCTATCAGTCACCTAGACATAAAAAGATGTGAAACAGTATGACGAGATGCTGCTCTGAGGAGCTGGCTTGTGTTTGCATACATGACAACGTGTGTATGCTGACGTCTCTGTCTGTTTTCATGTTTGCTTTAGCTTGTTTGTGTTTGTTTATATCTCTGATTGTGTGTACGTCCGCATGTTTCCTTTTCAAACATGCACTCAGCATCCTCACACACACAAACAAGCACATCTGCTCATTGCCACAGCGATAGCAGCTCGAATATTTCGGATTGTGACGCTCTGCACTCCTCCGTCATCCCTCTCTTTCTTCTCTCTCTCTCGTCTTCTCTTCCTCCACCACATGCAGAGGGATAAACACAGCAGTTGTGAAAGAGGATTAGGGCCTTTTTCTAAAGACACATTTGAGATGGCCCGACATGTGACAGAGGAGGACCCGCTGCCCTGCCAAGTGACGCCTGCTGTGTGTGGGCAAGTTTATCTCTTAGGGCGTCACATAAACACACACACACATTCAGTATACAAAAACCCCAAACACACATCCACAGCATACCCAGTTTGTCTCATGTCGCCTTTCATGTGGTGCCCTAAAAAGCGCATGCTGAGATTTCACTGGAATCACCTGCAGGTACTGAGACCCTGTTTTGTTCCACAGGGACACTTGAAAGGGAAATGTCTTGAGAAATAAAGGAGAAGACAGAGACAGCACTGCAGGAGGAAGAGGGAAAAGCATCTATGATTTCTGGGGGCCTGACGTCAGCCGCCAAAATACACTTTAAAAGCACTTCCTGTGTTTTTAATTCCCAGCAAAAGAGAACAGAAATAGAAACTAAATTAAATACCTCATCCCAATAAAATATGTTTTTCTATGTGGTTGATGATGCAAAATACAGGAAAAAAAACGCAGAGGAAATAACTGCTTTGGAGGAATATATTTCAGTCGTGTAGCTGCTCAAATTTAAAGTTTCAGTTCCTCTGACAGGGTTGAAGAAAACTTTGAAATTATTTTTAAAAATCTTTGAGGGAAAGGTTAATATGGATCTCACTGAGGTCAGGGTGTCTGCTTAGCTGGATTTCAGCAATCCACAGTGGCTGCTCATAATGAACTCCTCTCCAGATGGTCTGTCCACTGGACTGAAGGAAAATGAAACTAAAAGACTACTTGAGCCTGGAAATGTTACACGTTTTCTTTTTTCATAATACAATGACAGATTAATTATTCACACGAATGTACAAAACTCACTTCAGTCGGTTATATTCAAGTTGTGAATCAACTCGTGAATTGCTCACATTTTATATTTGTCAAAACTGTTTTAAAATTCAGATGAGCAGAAACTTTTTAAAAGTTGAGAGGTCTAAATCCACCTGCAGTGGTTCAGAATCTGGGTGACAGCAAACTAGAGAAGCTTTAGTTACTGAAGATAAAGTTAAAGGTTTTCATCTCTTCTTTATCTACTTATGACTGACATAAGTTAACAAAAAAAATCTAAAGTGTTCATGTCAAAAATGAACAGAGGAATGGAATGGAGGATTACAGTCTCAAATTATTTAGGCTGTCCAGCAGTTCTGCCTTCAAAGTTTAACTTGACGTGAATTACTATAGAACTTCAAAGTTCATTTTTTATTTCTGAGGGGCATTATCAACACGTGCAGGGAAAAAGGAAAATGAGCACTGTTGGTGGACATACTTTGACGGTGCACTTTTGCTCGTAAGGATTACATTGCAGCTTGTTTCGTAGCTACCAGCTGCACAATACCATGCCACTTTCAAAAAACTGTTATTCCCATTAATCACTCAGACACAATAATTGGAAAATAGGGTTCAGGATGGAACAACTTTTTTAACATGTCAACATTTTATGTGTGTTTTTGGCTGTTTTTGGCAGTTCCAGCATCCAGATGATGGTGAAGCTGTCTGTAATTTGAGTAACAAATAAGGAAGGTCGGCTGTGGGATCTGGTTCTGCAAATCAGCGGCACACCTCAGTGATTCAGACCACATCCCTACACAGTCACTGTGGACACACTGTGTATTAAACTCAGCAAATGTTAGTGATTTCTCTTTTTAAGCGTCCACTGTGCAGCCTGGTAGTGGCATCTTGAGTGATGATCTCAAATTCCAAATACATAAATGGTCGATCCCATCTTTTTTTGCTTGGCTCAGGTCACCATTAAACTGAGTCACAGTGCTGAACAAAAATGTCAAATGTTGCATAATTCATATTTTGAAAGTTTTTGTACCCCTGTGATTCATACTGTTTGATATATCATTGCTATTGTTTGGTATACTGTATGTTTTGTATCAGAATGTGAGTACTACATGAGGTGGTGCACAAGGAAACTGCATAAAAATAGACTGAATAAGCGAAAATCTCTGTATGTGTGACCGGATTGGTTAGTTTACAACAAAGACATCAACTCCTGTGTGTCTGTTAAAGCAGATTAACTGAGAGCTGGTCTGGTGCTCACCAGATTGGGGGAGAGGAGGGACTGGAAGTGGAAGAGCAGCCCAGCGCTGGCAATCTGCTCCAGCCAACGGCGGCTTGCTTCCTGGGCCTCCTGATGATCCTGCGGGTCTGAGCTGTCCTGCTCTGGCTCTCTGCCTACATTGTGGAACTGAGAGAGGACACAGAAAGGTTAAGTAGCAAGCTGACAAGAGAATCAAACCAAAAAAGAAGACATACTGCATGCATACCTGGTTGAGGACGGCCAGTAGGTGCTCTGAGAAGGCACACACAGCTGCAACTAGAGACTGACAGAACACCATGTCTCGACGCAACTGGATCTCTGAGTCTAGACAGGAAACACAGAGGACGTGAGGCTGAGAGGACAGAGGTAAAGTACAAGCAGTAAAATATTGAGAGGAATAGACAGAAAGAGATTTAACACGTACAAAACTGAAAGTGACAGAAATGAGTGGCATGAGTTTATTATGGTAATTAAGTTTTTGGTTCAGACTCTATGCTGTGGCATTTTTAAGCCCTCGATAAGGTGACAAAAAGTCTTGGCTGCTTTTTTCTAATCTGCTGGGTGTTAAATATTTTATCAGAAAAAAAAAAAAATTAGAGCAAATGACAGGTGTGCCCGAGTGGAAAATAATTGGCTGCCATAATTTCCTGAGGAATAGGCCCCCTGAAAAGGTTCGGCAATCCACCAAGTTAAAAATGAGTTCATGAACCCCTCAGAAGTGAATAATGTGCAAACTCCCTGACACTATTAACCAATCCCGCCATAACGCAAGAAAAAAAAAATCTCCCCTTTTCATTATTAATTTATAGTTCCTGAAGGCATGTAAAGGAACATAACACATCATTTCATAAGAATAGTTTCTCTTAAGAAGTTGGCATTTGAGTTTAGCAGTGCTGTTGGCCTCGTGTCAGTGCCAAGATTAAAATTGATTTTCATCCTTTGTCTTCATTAGTGCTGTGGAAGTCTTTTGGCGCATCTCATTGTCTGTCTTCTTTTTTTTTTGGAATTACCTTGCTTTAAGAAATTGATGTCCATGAGCATAAGTTAGCACTTAACTCAGACAAAACTAAGTGGATGCAGTTCACTGAGGCTCCTCACACTCATACTGAGTCTTTTAACATTCATTCATCAAATGGCACATGAATAGAGTTGCCACAGTATAAATATATACTGTAGGTATCTGGCTGGACAAAAATCCTAACTTCAAGCATTATATTAACACTCTGATTACTAAATTGAGAACAATACTTGGTTTCTTGCACAAAAATAGGAACTGCGTCCCCACTCACCTTAGAAAAAGAATCAGTAAGTCAATATTTCAACTGGTTTTGGAGTATGGGGATGTATGGATTCTGTCAGCCACTCTGCTCTTCCATAACTAGTGATCCTTAACAGCACCCACCACCGCCATCTTTGCTGAAAGGTCAGCCGGCCGTCTCTGGCTATGAGGCAAGACCAGCATTTGTTCTGATTCATCTATAAGGCTTTAACACAAATGCTTCCACTCCATATTTCATCCCTTTTAACTCTGAACTTACAAAATGTCATCATACATTGTTGTTTTCATTATAAGCTGTTTTATTTGCTTGCATTGTTTTACATCTCCACACCACTGTAAATGAGGATACTGCCTCAATGGTCCTTCGAGGTAAAATAAAGGTTTAATAAGTTGCTTTAATACTTCTTAGTGCCGGTAACAATAATATTGAGTGCAGATTATGCTCTACAATTATTGCAGGTAATAATGCAGAAATAATTAGCTTCCAATCTTTTGAGTTTTCACCGTTCTCTCTTGTTTGTAAAACTCTTTTTTCTCCCTCGTCATCCAGTATCATTTATTAGTTTGACAAAGCAGGGTACAGCACGACAGCAAAGCGAATCCTAAAATGCATCAAACATAACAGCGATCAGCTTTCATCACGAGCGAAATCAAGAGCATAAACTACTGAAATAAGTAAGTAATCTCTAAAACAGTTTAAGAGGACGAGGAATAAAGGAGAGTGCATGTATTTTGGTTCTACTCATGGGCACTACAAATCATCTCCGCTGACATAGGGAGTAAATGTTCATTTTTATATTTTTTGAGTTGCTTCTTTCATCATTGTTGAGCTCACAGGCTGGTGTATCTGTGCAGGATGCTGTGTGTAAAGGGCATGGTTTTACTAATCCATTTCTTGTGCAAAATGTAACTGTGTGCTGTATTTCTGTATTGCTGCAGGAGGAGAGAGGGAGACAAACCTGTATACTGTAGCAGGACCAAGAGCAGCCGTGTCTTCACCTCTGAAAAAACAGACATATAAAAGCAATCCAGTGAGGCAGTGAACAACCTTATACAACTCCCAGAGAGCTTTTCTTCCTGACTGCAGTAGTATGACCTGACCTACCGGCATACTATAAACCCAACCCCTTCTAGTCATAAATAGGACGCTGCTGTATAACTCTTCTGCTCCATCCCAGCTCCACAGCTGTTTATCTTTACATATAAGAAAAAAAATCGTAAAAACCAGCCACAGGCAAAGATAATAACATAAATCCGTATTTGTTTATAGTCATATCAGAGCCGCAGGAAGCTTGGCAGGACGCAGCACTGCATGAAAAAGCCATCATGGGGAGAGGCAGGGAAAAAAAAGTGGTGTACACAGGCCAAGCTGCACATTAATATTGACTCTGCTTATTTGTACTCTCTCAGTTGTGACCGCCAGCTCACCTTTCCCAGGAGTGTCATGTGGCTGGCCTCTGATCCGGGCCGTTTGTATCTCAGTGTGATTGCCTGGGTTGTATCTGTATGTGCATATGTGTCTGTGTGTTTAATCTAAGTGCCAATAAACACAAAACTACACACTGGAATAAATGAGGCTGAACTCCCTATGTAGATAAAATGAAATCTCACAGAATCTTTAAGTTGCTAGTTCTTAGCTCCAGCTCTGTAGCTCCAATTTATGTATCCCAGGATGGTTTTAGGTTTAAAGTTTAAAGAGAGCAGTGCAGTTAGCGGTTTGAGACTGCCAGTGTCCACACAACCGTAACAGGAGCTATTATTGCATCACATAAATGTGATGAGGCACACTGGAGAATTGGTCAATTTAATGTACATTACCTCCCAAGCCTGGCGCGCTTTTTCATTATAAATACTGTATGTGACAGTGTGCACACAAGCATTATGCGTCAAACGATGTAAGAACGTTGATATGTGTGTTTGTGTATATGTGCATGTAAGGGTTCAAGAACATACTGACCCTCAACATATTTAGCGATGGTTTGCGTGAGGGTCTGAACGCTGCTGGGGAGGTTCCAGGGATCCTGCTTGACGTGGAGACGTAACTTTTTGGTGCAGTTCACCTTGGGCTCCATCTCCTGCTGAAAGTCTGGCAGAAACACACACAGACATGCACAGAGACTTAACATAAGCCCAGTGGAGGTATATGACTGCATAATGTGTAGGGAGAGATGGATTTATGTGACAAACTGTCCACCTTATGCATTACTAAATGGTGAAGAAGGAAATAAAAGTTTCTTTTGATTCCTTTGTTGCATCTTCCCTATCATCATGATTTTTTCTTTTCTCTTTTCTCTCCTGGGCTCGTATTGCAGAAACTTTCTAACTTGCAGATCCTTACTGTTTGGTAACCTTGGTAACAGGGTTGGGACCTGATTTTGGAGAAAAGCCATTACAGATATACAGTTCCTAAGTTAATATATCTATCCCAACTGGAGATAGGAAAAATGTGTTATCCAAGCATCTTAACTAAGCAAAATCATAAATAAACTCTAACTTTAGGATAACTGCTCAGGTGTACTAATTTGTACTTTTCCACTTGTAGAGGTAGCTAACTTACTAACTAGCTAACATTAACTTATGGTAGAGTTCAATGTTTCTATCCTAACTTAAGAAAGGACAAGTGTGTTACATAAGAAGCCTAACTCTCTTAAACTTTTTTTTTTCTAGTTTTCAACCTGCAGCAGTTGTTAACTTACTAACAAGCCAACGTTAACAGACAGTAGTATTCACTAACAGTAGATACTGGTAGTGTTCGCTAATGGTAGCTAATGGTAGTGTTAACAAGCTTGTTTAATCCGTATGGCTTCTTCTTCTTCTTGCTTTTACACAAAGGATGGTGGATCACTGTGGAGTGTGTGTCTGCTGTCTCAGCCCACTCTGTCTCTTTTATCTCCTGAGTTAGCATTATTGAAAATTTCCCAAAAAAGAACAATGTTGGATTGCTCTAAAGACGTTACAAAAACCTCTACCCTATCTGCCTATAAGTCCATTTTTTGTATGTGTCAGTGCATGTTTCAGTATATTTCAATGAGAAAAAAAATGGTTAGAAAGTTGTTTAGCTTAGACAGATGAAAAAAGTATTAAAGTAATAAAGTAGTTGTTGCCTTTAAATTGGGTTGTGTTTACTGTGTTCACAAGAAAAGTCCATATGCACGTAAACTGTTCACAAGTCATGTTCACAAGTTCAAGAGTTTCATTTGAAGGCAGTACGAGTATTTAGGATTTCCTAATCTGAGATAAAATAGGGATTACTAAAGCTAGTTAGGATTTGCTTCTGTAATGCCAAATTGAGAATCACTCTTCCTATCTTAGCTTAAGACTTATACAGCCTCAGCTCCCTTTCTCCCTGACTCTCTATTCACAAATGTTTATTGGTGTCATAAAACTTCTGCTACTTTGCTAAAGCAGTTTGAGCAAACTCATCAAACTGTTTATAACTATAACAGCTGAATTATTTAGGAGATTGATTTTTCAGTCAATAAAATATTTCATTTATCAAAAAAGATAACAGATGCCAATAAATTATTAAACTCAACCCATCTCTATTTATCTTTCACTTTTCCGTCTCTGTTTCTCTCTTTAAGCGTCTCTCTTAAGACTCTCTTTCTCTTCACCTCTCTAAATAAAATAACAGACCCAGAAACAAGCACTACTGCTTTTATTTTATTAGTGTATCCCACAGGCCAACAGGGTTAAACCACCTGCAATCTGATCTTGCTTGTCTTCTCAGTGGTAAAACACGAGTGTAAAGGTCTGTCAGGGTGGCGTAACCCCTCTCAAAACTAGACGGAAAGGCTTGTGTGATCAAGTTTACTTTGGAGACGAAAGAAGAGATGTGTGATAGAGGGGTGGCTGCTCAACAGAGGCTTCAAGGGGCTTTGGAGTGTGTTTTTGTATGTCTGAGGGCGACGGAGAGAGTGAGAGATCAGATGCAGGAATGCTCCACTTGTTAGATAATCCTATTTGCTCTGTTATCAACCACACACATTACTGGAGTGGAGATGGATCAGCTCTGATCAAGGCCTCCACGTCCCCCCTGAGGGCATTTATGCATACAAACACACACACAGAGGCAAACACACAGAACACCGAGCTGAGCAGACCTATTTTCAGTTCAAGCGTATCTGCGCTCACTTGAAGACATGAGAGGGGGTGAGAGGGGAGTCTGTGTGCCAAATGGGTCGGGGAGTTTGGAAGGAACAGTTATTAAAATGTACAGAATAACTGGGTGATCTGTTCTTTAGCTTTTAATTCTCGTCAGACCCCATTAAAGGGATAGTTCGGAATATTTTAAGTGGGGTTGTGTGGGCTACTTATCAATAGTCAGTGTATTACCTACAGTTAGATGCTGGTTGGCATGTCCCCAGTTTGGAGAAGCAGAGAGGAGTACAAGCACAGAAGCTAAGCGATGTACTAATGACTTCTGTGTTTTAAAAGGTTAGTTCAGATTCACCGAACACTGAACTGTAACAATAACAAACTAACTAACAGATCAAGGCAGCAGTAGCCCGACAACTTTTGTGTGTTTTTATCTTGTTTTGTATGAATAAATGGACTGTAGCACTGTGCCCGAGACAAAATCTCCCTTTGGGGACAATAAAGTTTACTCTAACACGAACTCTAAAATGACTGTTTTTCCTTCCCATTCATTTCCTATCGGAAATGACTGTCTAGCAGCAAAGTAAAGTAGTGAAAATATTCTAAATATAGCGTAGACTTGACCTGATATTGATTCTTTTTTGGGAGGTCCTTTTTTTTAAGTGGCTAAAATATGTTTTGTTGCTGATGCCGTCCACAGCAATTCATTGTTTAACTTCTGTGTTGGTTCTCCTCTCTGCTTCTCTAAACTGGGGGTAAGCTGACAGCTCACTGTAGGCAATACACTGGCTATCATTAAGTACCTCATATAATCTGACTTCCCAGCTAACCCTTTAAATTTTCAATTTTCAAGGACATAAAATAAACAAGTAGAACGGTAGTACAACAGAGACCGCCAGGGTGCAAAAAATACAGTTATCTTTTTTGCAATGTTGGGAATCATGCTGGCACCACTTACAAAAAGAAGAAAGAAAACAATTGTTGCTTTTGAGCATAGATTTCCTCTATCTAATCTTCAAAACGGGTTGAGTCATCGGAACAGAGCTCCACAGATCATGAAAGGGCACTGCAAGCTAGTTTATATTTGTAGTGGGAAGTGATAAGGATAAATTTAGCCCTTTTAGTAACATTTCCTACATTTTCCTGAGAGATAAAACGGAACAATAGACAAGTGCGGTTAAACACCAAGGCCGCGATAAGGTTAGGTGGCAAATAAACACACGGTAAAAAATAAAATGATCAGATAAGATACAAGCGCAAGAGCAGCTGCAGGGTCACATTTTCCATTGACTGGTAAGTAGTACTACAATAACCGTAAAGTGGAGATGAGTGTGCAACTAAGTGGTGCTGTTTCAACATGATGAAGTGCTTCAGAGTGAAGGGCAGTGGGGCAGCAGAAGGGGAACAGAAGTGAAGAGACAGGAGGGAGGAATGGAGCGAGTAAAAAATGGATGGGAATCAGTTTTTTTTTAGGAGCTGGAATCCACCTACAATACTCCCCCCATGTCTCTACAATCACATCTGTGCACACACACACGTGCATTACACAACAGGAAGTTGCAGCCCCTATGTGCAGGCGGCGGCTGCGACATTTTCAGCGTGTGCTCTGTTTTCTCTCAGTATTGGTGCTGGTTGGGCTTGGGAGTTCCTCCAATATTATCTTTCTTCTGTCAGGCCCGCTGTGCAGCCCAGCATGGCCCAGGAAGCAGAGCTACACCATCAAACAAAAATACATTCCTCACAGGAAACACTGCTACAGTATATGGAGAATAAGACAGAAAGAATCAATATGTGATGATAAAAGAGTAACTTTGACATTTCTGACTGAAACAGTTAAAATACTAGATGCACTGTGTAAAAAGATGTTGAGAGATCAGTGTTTCAGAGCCAGTGTTTCTGTCCAAACCTCATATAGGAAAACTGTATTATACAAACATCCTAACCTCCCAAGGTCTAACTCTCCTAACATTAGCTGTTAAGCTATCCTAATTTTCACTTTCCAACCTGTAGTAGTAGCTAACTTACTACTGTAACAAGCTAACGTTAGCATTCACTAACAGTAGCTAACAGTAGTGTTCGTTAACAGTAGCTAACGGTATTTTCGCTAACAGTAGTTATCTGTAGTGTCTACTAACAGTAGCTAACGTCAGTGTTCGCTAACAGTGATTAATGGTAGTGTTTGCTAACAGTAATGTAATAACGGCAGTTATCAGAATCAGAATTGATTCCAAGGGAGCAATTGGTCATGTTACAAATGCTCTATTCATGAAAAATAAAACGTAATGTTTGTTAGCAGTAGCTAATAGTTGTGTTCTCTAACAGTAGCTAGCAGTAGTGCATTTTTATTGCTTTTACACAATGGGTTCCAGATAAGGTGGAGACTGCGTCTGCTATTTAAGCCCACTGTTTTTCTTTTATCTCTCGAGTTAGCTCTGTGGTAAATTTCCCAAAAAGAACATATTTTGGATCTGTTTTGAGGTCTAGTGTCAATTGTTGTTTTTGCTCCATTTTTCATGTGTCAATGTATGTTTGTTTAAAAAAAACAACAATTACAAAGTAGATGAGATAAGACAGGATTCCTAAAATTAGTTAGAATATGCTTCTGTAATACCAAATTAGGAGAAATTCTATCTTCTTCTACTCTTCCTGTCTTAACTTAAGGCCCCAGGGGCACATCGCAGTCTCGGTATTTTACCTTGTAATCCTCTTCCAGGTGTGAAGCACTTGGTCTGCTCAAACGCCCGAGCCACAACTGCTCCTCTCAGCATGCTGGTGATTGAGTCCACCTGAAGAGAGCACAAAGGTTGAGTTGGTGCACTTACATGATACAGTTCCCCACTAAGCCAAGATCAAAAATATGTGGAGGGAAGCAAAAACTGCTGCCCAATCATAACCAACACCTGCTTCTCTCTCTCTCTCACACACACACACACACACATACACAATCCCACAGAGTCCCAACGAATACAATTTGCAATGCAGTATGTAAACAAAGCTGGGGAAACTGCTCTACAATAAAACAAATGGCAGGAAGTAGCCCAAAATTGCAGAGACAGCAATGCAGAGTTTTTTCTGCCTTTGCACTGCCGATGGAGACATCCTCATAAAGCTTCTTGTGGATGGTGTGTGTGTGCTAAAGAGTGTATATGTGTAATCAGATATGGTCAACCTTTGCTTCAAAGCTCTCAGAAAGGTCATGGGTCAGCTGAAGGCTGTCACGACTTTCTCTTCCCAAAAAAAATACACAATTTCTCTCCTCCATACACCAAAGTCTCAATAAATGTTTGACCTTTAAAAACATGAAGTTGCCCATGAAATATGATAATTGTTTTGTTGTGGGCTGTTATGTCTTGATTGTGGGCAAAAGACCAATCAAATCAGGGCCATTTGCAATGTATCACACAATACAATTAGAAAACACAATAACTGAACCTTCACCATAACAAGATAACAAAAAAGTTAAATGCATTCCACAGAGGATCAATAAAATATAAAAGATTCGAAAGAATGTTTATCTGCATGATAAACTGGATTCAAGGAACGTTCAGGCACAAGAACAGATTTTAAGTCAAAGATAGTGAGAAAAGTTAGTTTCTTTCCACTTATAGGTCACATCAGTCACATCTGTGCAGATGTTTAGCTGACCCACCTGGCTGAACAGATGCTCCAGAAAGCTGTGAAGTTTCTTTTGCTTATCATGAGACAGCCACACACTGGAGGGCATCTCATCTCCTGCAGAGGTGTGGTTACAACATGTCAGCATTAGTCCAATAAAATATTAAACACATGCAAATTTACTGCTTCGACAAATCTCTGACAGCAAACTTATACTTAAAAGGTCTTAGCTTTCAGGTCCAGAAAAAGGGGCGACATCTAACTTCATGTATGGCTGTGTGTGTGTGTGTGTGTGTGTCTTTGTGACAGAGACATCGTGAGAGACAGGGAGAAAGGATATTTGACAGGATACACAGCTGTGTGAGATGTTAATGACAAATCCAGCTGAGATGTGTGGCCAAATGCTTGTCACATCCCATCAGATTCAACTTCAGCCCTTTTTGTTCTCGCCTTCTAGAAGGTATAATCATGCAGTTAGATTATAATCACGACCCGTCACTTATGGGACTATTTTGAAACATTGTGGTTGTGATCGGGGTGATGGATTGTGACACTCAGATGGGAACACTGATTTCTTTCTAACTGTCACATGTCACAGTGTCCTGACTATGGCAATACAGATATAATCAAGCAAATTAATGAAGCTATATTATTTCAATCTGCCAAATAAGTGTCCTCGTGTGTTGTGTCGGCTGTGTTGCATTTGTGTACCTGAGTCCATCTCATCGCTGTGAACGTAGGAGCTACAGTGGCTGCTGCAGATGCTGGTGAAGGAGGCGATGGAGTTTCTGTTGCTGTTACAGTCACTGAGAAGAAACAGGGAGATAATCATTGAGGGATCTAGATTCAAGATTCAAAAAACTTAATTGTCTGTCACACAGAGATAGAAAATTGCTCACAAATGACATAAAAACACACACCCATGAAAGACTCGTAAAATCGAAGTTGCATTAAAACACAAAAAAATTCCATAAATAACTATGAGCAGGTGTGCGAAGCTGCATTTTAAAAAAGTAGCGGTAGTCTATTTGGCCTTGTTTAAAATGCAGTGAAGGAGGTGCTCTGAAGTGGCTGTCTGATGGGAGTAGCTGAAAATAAGCGGTGAAGGATCCTCAGTGATAGAGTCTTTCTTTATACTGTGCAACTGTAAAGGTCTGAGAGTTGGGTTTGAGTGGTTCTTGTGATTTTGGTTGCATCTTTGATGATTTTTGTAAGTTTTCTCTTGCTTTTCTCTGTGAGGGAGCTGTACCAGAATGTAATGTTGAGGACTGATTCAGTGAGTGGCCAGTGGACTGCTGTGAAAATGTCCTGCCTGACATTAAAACCTTTCAGCCTCCTCGGGAGAAACATGCGCTGTTGGGCCTTTATGTAGATCCCGTCCACATGTTGTGTGAAGGACAGGTGGCGTTCGATTTCAGTGGGCATGTCGAGGTCTGCTCTTAAAAAAAAAAATCCTTCATCCATAAAACCTCGACTTTCTTGAAGGCAGTGCAGAAGTGTGTTTCTATTTACTTTCTTTCCAATAGAGAGAAAGTAGTTCCTACGTGAAACTGCTCGCAACAAGGTCTGTGGATTATCTTGAGTAACCAAGTTGTGATTTTTGGAAAAAGACACTGATTTTGAATTTTTCAAATTTATGTTTTGGTGCTTTGAGCATCACAAGCTGAGTGCCTTTTAGTCCCATTATATTAGAAAGAAGGCAGACATTTCTATGGCTCATGTCTCCAAAACTCTGCCACTCACATCAAAAAGATACAGATGGATAAATAAACACTGCAGGCCAAGGGAAAAATATTGATTCTGGCATGAACTGTCCCTTTAAAAGCAGAGATAGCTTACTATACATAACATGTACATTTTCTTCTAATTATTCTGGCAACCAGTTACCACACTATGGTGTGATACTCTACAGTATGATATGGTGTTGTACATTATATTGTATAGGAAGCAGATATTGTTATATAAATTAGGGCTGACCCGAATGCTTCAAAGCTTCAAAGTTCACCAAGGTAATGAATGTCTAAATCAGTATTCAAATGATTTGTGGCTTTTATTGTTGATTTATTTTTAAAAAGTGGAAGAAGACTTTACGTTGGCTGGACGGAAAAGAGGAAAAATACTGATAAAGAACAAGAAATCGAGGCACCTCCACCCACATACCTAAAAACCAGGAATGTGCCCATGATATGAACACACAGAAACAGGGCCCCACCACTGGATTTTGGAAGGGGAAAGATATTTTTTGCAATGGTCCTTCATATATGGTTATCAGACAAAGATCATCAGCTACTCAAACGGTAAACTTTTTCAGTTCACTTTAATATTTATAAATAGCTATACATTTAAAAAAAAAACACAAATAGAACAAAATATGTATTAAACTAAGATCAAGAAAAGGATCAAACAAAATATTTTATAAGAATATAAAATAATATTTGTGGGCCATTCTCATTGAAACTCGAAACCCGAAAAATGGTATTTGAGACAGCCCTATATATATAAATAAAATTTACTATTATCACTATTCTATGGTCTGCTATGCTATTGAGTTTTGTTGTATCACAGATTTATTTTTTTTTATTTAACCTCTCTCACTGTTTTTTCTTTTTCTAAAATGTTTTCAGCTCTCTCTGAAACCTCTCATGTAACCACATCTCACTTCACTTTTACCTGTAAGAGTCTCTGTTGCTGATTGTGTCGTGTCCGGAGTCCTCCTGCTCGTCCCCTGCCACGTTAAAACACACTTTCTTCCCGTTCCGCTCCCCCTTCTCACCCTCACTCTCTGCCGAAATGTAGCTCTCTGGGGTCCTCGCCTCTGTCGCTGGAGGGTGGGTGATGGAGGATAAAAGGCTGATGGAGAGAAGGAGAAAAACGAAGAAAAAGAAAGAGAAGCGAGGTTACTTAAAAACGTCTATGACATTCATCCAAAACTACATGAGACAGCAGGATAGAAACAGCTCTTTGATCAGAATAATTCAACACAGAAAGCTCTTACATGTGTCGCAGCACTGTTAACATATTGAACTATACGTCCAGTGTGTGCAGTGTGTGCATGGGGCTCCACCAGCTGAGCAAAAGGGCCAAACAAAACCCCAGCCTGTTTGTGCTTGGCTTCCGCACTACAGCTTTAGATGGTCAGGGATCCACATCGTATTAATAGGTTCAAACATGTAGCTGGGTACAGCTGTGTCAACAACATGCTGCGACTGCACTGCACTGATCAGCTCTCACTGTTCCCGCCGGCCTGCATTGTATCGGACGAGCATCAGAAGAGCAGGAAGAGACCGGCCGGGATATTTTCACAGTTGCAGCAACACATGGTGGCATTTAAAGCCATATTCCAATAAATGCTAAGCTTGGACTTTTTTTGATCTCCCTGCCGACACTCACGGACACGCAATGTCTGTTTACATTTCAGCCTTTTTTAAATTTGTGTCCACTTGCATTTTCCATTGTGTCATAGCATCGGCCTTAAGGATATTTCAGAGTGGAGGCGGTGGGGAACAGCTACGTGAAGTAAACAACCTGTCCCCTTCATGTATCTCAGATTTTTATGCCTCTTCATGCTTTTAAACACCTCTCCTTTCCCCCCGCAATACCTCCCTTTCTCCATTGACCCCCTTTTCTTCCCATTCACAGGCTGACTGGGCCACAGAGATGCCCTCATTATGGTCCACTCCAGGAGCCACCACAATGCCCCTCCAAAGCAGAGTGGCATTCCATCGCCATGGAGAAGCTCTCCAGGCTCTGTGATTGGCTATTGGTTCATAAAGAAGTGAGCGCAGTTTGGGGGCCTTTGGGGCGCAAACTATCGGAGGCAGCATGAGAGAATAACAATGACTGGATCAGAGAGAGAAAAGAGGGGAAAAAACAGACGAGAGCGGGCCAAAGTACACCGCCGCTTATCGCGAGCAATCAGAAAGATCTCTTAATCTCTCACAGCGAGCTCTTTAACCCACTTCGACACATTAAACCATTAGACATCAATCGCTTTCATTGCAGCTATAAGTGCATCTGCATTACAAAGTGTCACATCAGGCAGTTTCGTGATGGGACATTTGCATGCTTTCATCCACACAGAGGTAAATAAGTCAGAGGCGCCTATAGCTGTGAAACCGCTGCCAGTCAGCACGCCATTAATGATGTGTGTTTAACTGTCTGAGAGACATGTTTCACTGAGATGTTTATGTCATATTTTTCTGTGATAAATGTAATTATTAATCATCATTAATTCAAGTTTAAGTTAAAAAAAAATCTAAAATTTGGAGTAAAGAGGACAGACAGAGAGCTTCACGTGTTTTTTCAGGACATTGTGATGTAACAGTGAAGTTGATCTTTCACCTTTTGGATAAAAAATGTCATCACGTCATCATTTTATCCTATGAGATATTTCTGTGAGTGCATGAATTCTTGAGTTATGGACAAAAATGTGTTTTGTGAGGTCATGGCGACTTCGACCTTTGATCTTGAAATTGCAATTAGCTCATCCATTAGTGTGAGTGGACATTAGTGCCAAATGTGAAGAAATTCTGTCAGGACATTTTTGAGATATTGTTTCACAAGAATGGGGTTCAGTTAAGGACACAGCTGTGGCATTACAGGTCAGAACTAACACGACTGCAGAGGATAAATATACGGCCCCAAAATAACCGTATTCAGCACTGTCTAAGACGCACATGGTGATTTATTATTTTGTACTTTCATGCTTTTACATATACAGTGTGATACATGTTTTGTTGCTGTGCTGTGCTAACGTATTTGAGCCTGTCTATCAACGGAAACTTGCTTGAGAGAGATTAAAATGACTGAGTGATGTATGTTTGAAACTTTTTAAAACGTTTTTTTTTTTTATTTTGTTGTAGTTTTCACTGTGTCTGCTGATGAGAGAGACAGAGAGAGATGTTTTCAAAAGACATCTGTACGATGCGTGGTCATTATTTCATTGGACCAGTGTGGTTACAATGTGCACAAGAAGAAAAAGAAGAAGAAAAAATGGAGGAGAGTGAGGAGGGTGGGTATTGCAGGAAGGGAGGAGTTCCTGACATAAAGCACGCCACGGGGCACGTCCACACACAGCTGTGACCCCCTCGTCGTGGCCCCTGAGACAAAGGTTCACAGGTCACTGTTGGCTCGAAATGGATTCCTCCAGAATTAGCCAAGAAATTATGTAAGATCACTCTACTTTCGTTTGTTTTCTTTTCCTGAATTACTTAAGGATATTTCTAATCTCTGATGAATGCACTGTAGACTTCCTCTCTTAACTTTGGGTTGGGAACGGAGGGGGTTGTGTTTGACATACACAACGCACAAAAGAGCCCTCATATATATGGCCACTTCAGTTCATTAATACATCATTATAAAGTGGTGCTGTCAAAGTTAGTCCCACACCCAGTAAAGAAAGAGAAAGAGACAGAACAGTGAAGAATGTCTGTGTCTGTTGTGTGCAGACGGGTGTGCAGAAAGCAAGACAGGGAGGAAATGAGACAGGACAAAGAGACAAATCCAGCAGAGCTAGGAAAGAAATGGTAGGGTGTGTGTGACCTCAGGCTGGTCAATGAACAGGTTAATATGCAAACTAATCTAATGAAGGGCTCAGGAGGGTTGAACACACCCAGAGAGGTCAGAGCAATGCATCCAGACTGCAACTACAAGCTACACATCCCATATTAGTTCCACTGCTGTGAAACACTGGTGCCCACCCACACTGCTCAGTCTTAACAAGCTCCTGAAGTGTGCATGCGTGTGTAAGTCTGCATGTTTAAACAGATAGCGGATGGTAAAGGTCATTATCCCCCTCACTAGCTGTGTCTCGGACCATTTGAATGCGCATGGACACGGCTACACTAATTGGCAGTGACAGGAGCATGACAAAATTTGTCCAGACGCAGTCATTAAGAGCCCTGCTGTGGACTCCACTCATTATTACCACAGTTAGGTGACAGCTCCGCTCCATCTCGCGACTTTTAATGTCATTCTCCGAATGCTGCCGCCTTCGTTGCGAAGACTTCTAATGACTAAATCAATCAGATGATCATCTAAAGATTCATAACGCATACATCTATTGTAATCATTCAGCTGCTCGCTAATAATTACAAACTTCTGTAGTGGGAATCTGGTACTAAGATCATTTTAGAGCAGAGGCTGTAAATACTTTCTCAGCGAAGGACCCATTAAAAGAAAGAAAATATAGCTCCCTTGGACTGAAAAGTGCCAGTTTCCACCATTAAAGTTGGGACAAGCATAATAACCTTTAAGCACAATGTAATTCAAGTTATCTGAAAGAAAGCCAGACTTCTGCTCCTCCTCTTGTTTTCAGGCTTTAGAAGGTGTAGCTTGTGACGGAAGACTTTGGCCAATCACAGGTCAGTAAAATAGTTGATTGCTGAGTCTCATACACAAAATGCAAATATTGGATGACCTGGGAATGAGACTCAACAATCAAATCACTTACTGCACCTTTAATAGATGCCAGGCACATGTTTGACTGTCTGGCTGTTGTCATATTGTTTCTCACTTAATATCTGTACCCTTGTTTTCTGTTCCTGCACTCTGCAACTGAAAAAAAGTTTTATATTAGATTAGAACGGGATTTTTGAACTATTTTCTTTTCTTCTTTTTTTTTACTACTCTATTCTACTCTATGGACACAGCTGAACAAAGGACAGGAAACGGGGTGGAGAGAGGGAGGATGACACACATCAAAGGGCAGCAGGAACCTGGGCCACCGCAGAGGACTGATAGCCTCAGTACAGGGGGGCGTGCGCTCTATCAAGTGAGCTAGATTTAAAAATTGAAACATTATATGTTGAACTATGAAACCTTTTGTAAAAATAATTGAATCATTTTTTATATCGTGATAATTTAAATAAATGAATCTTGAGTGAATGAAACCTTTTACAGAACCCCTGTCAGAGTGCCACGGACCCCCTGGACCCCTATTTGAGAAGCAATGAGGTTTTAAGGACGAGCGTGCGCTGGTGTGTCTCTTTGTACTGTGCATGCAAATATCAGCGGTCTTTTGTTGCTGAATGGCATTTCCAGAGGGCACCTGGCCTAATGACACGCCCTCCACTTCATTGAGATTGTATTTCCTGTTTGGAGGTGGGGGAGGTGGAACTGGAGCAGTGTTTCCCATTTCCTTTCTGTAGACTCGTGCAGCTCCGAACAATGAACCCAGCGACCACGCTGAACACAGAGTGGCCAGCCAGGAAACACTGAGCTCACACACATACACATACACACACATACCATATCAAGTTAAAAATCCTGAGCATAAATGAAGCATGAGCATACCTCTGTGCACATACGGTGGAGAAAATCCACCAATCTGACTGCTAAAATCAGTTTCTTTTCTTTCATCTCTGTCCCTCTCTCTCTCTCTTTCACATACACACACACAGGTGCTAGACTAATGACCAAAATGTATGCCCGCCCAGTGCCAGATGCAGCACATTGACCAAGCAGACTGCTAAAGTTACAGCTTGTTATATGAGGCAATCTGGTTTCAAAGGACATTTCCAATCAAGTCAGATAGAATCAGCGGGAGGGTGTTTCTTTCCATCATAAACAAAAAATGATTTCAAGAGTTTCAGAAAATATCAATTTCACCCTTGGTTTTGCAATTTATGAGTAATATGTTGGAATAGATTAATCTCAAACTCGAGCTGATTTAATGAAACAGAACACCGTGTCTCACATGGGAATGATTTGCGAGGGTTTGTGTGTTTATGTTTGCAAATTTGACCACTTGAGTCTCCACATTCATGAGACTGCACAGGTACAGATGCTGTATATACTGTAATTATGCACATACAGCCACTCACTCATGAATATGGGCGCCATGCGTCTCCATCTCCTTGACAACGGTGGTGAGTTTGTAGAGGAGTTTCTGGTAAGCGTCCAGGGTGAGCAGGTCTTCCTCTCTGAGGAGGAAGCGAAGGCCGTGACCCTCTGTCCTTCCCAGGCTGTGACCCGATGGTGCAGCCATGGTGGTGATAGTATGCTGGACTTTTACCATGGGGTTTAGTTTACCTGAGGCAACACAAATATACCAGTGAAAAGTCTAAAATTTCTCAGCAGATTCAGATGAACAACCATTATTATTAAACTGTGCAGGTGTTTTTCATGCTCCTCATCCTCACTCACCCTGCTCAGCGCTGCTGCTGCGTCCTCCCTTCTCCAACGTGTTCTTCCTGTTGTCCAGCTGCACGCCAAACGCACTACCCAGAGAGGTGGTGGTCTTTGGGTAGGACACCTCCATCACATTGATATGACAGTTTGTAGGGCAGAAGTCGCTGCTATGGAGGGGGGACACCTTAGCTTTAGCCTGCTTAAATGTGGGCCACGCTCTGTTCTTCAGTACCCGAGCAAACTGTTAAATGTAGAAAAAGAGAGATACAGGTGCCTTAGACATAGAATATATTTTAGGGTTAGGCGACTGGACAAATATATCAGCATTTTTGTGATTTTTTTTTTTTGTGATCGCCATGTTGATCAGATAAATGGTTGTCGGTTGTCGAAAATTGAAGGACACGCAAACATACATGCATACATATGTACATACGCACGACAGACAGAGAGACAGACAGACAGATTCCTTGCTTTAAAGCTGAATAGTTAGATGTGGTTGGTAAAGTGAAGAGATAATTGATGAGAGAAATATGGGTAGAGATCTTGGACTATAATGGCACGTACTGCATAATACTGTTGGCTGGTAATCAATAGTAATAAAAAGTGGAGAAAATGGATTGAAATTTCAGTTTTAGATCAGGCAGCCTTCAAAAGTCTGGGTACCTGACCAGCACAAGAATAAAAGGCTCCATGTGAAACACACTACAGAATATCTGTCAACTACATGTCCTGTTTAGTTTTACATATATGACAGCTGGCACTAGAAGAAAAGTATAAACACCCATTATTGTGCATTTTCTACATTCCTTCTCTTTAATGAGACAGCTCAAATATTTAAGCCAAATCAAAGATCCAAGACAGACACATAACATCATCATTGCTCACACATGTGAAGCAATCCAGACCCCAACATGACCATTTATCACATAAACTGAATTAAACTGATGTATAGCAGCGTAAACCATCATGTTGTAAGATCATGTGATGATGTTCGTGATTAGATTTGTAACTTCAACAAGCCTTCAGAATGTGAGCCCATGTGTGGAATTTGCTTCAGAGGAACTGTGGTTTTTATTTTTATTGCAGTAATATCAAACACACTTCCCACCGACAAAATAAAATAAAGGTTCTCTCAGATAACAGCGCATGGATCCTGTATATACACTGTTAAAGTAGTGCCAATATCCTCCTTAGTGGCTTCATGCTATAGAACTTCTACAGGACATCTAACTCCACCCAACCCTGCTGTGCTGCGAGATTGCATCTCCATGTAAAACAAAATTCGCAGGGAGCCTGAAGGACTGCTCTGATCCAATAGAGCTGATACAGAATATCACAAACACATTTTTTCTTTGCAACATTTGGTTGCACTTTCCTTGAACCCTCCATCACAGGGCCTGCATCCTGTCTTGGATGTTACCCAGCAGATGCTATGAGCTGTCACTTCAGTTTTTAGCAACTTGGGCTGTCAAGCAACATAAGCATAACATAATGTATATGTTAACTAAGGAACCTAAACCAAACATGTCTCCTTGGTTATCTCAGATAGCTGCAGTACGAAGCTCGCCGCTCCGGGCGAAATGATACGCTCCAGATGGACCATGAGCTGACCTTCTCTCGAGACCAAGTAGTCTCGCCACATCTCTTGTCTGTCTCTAGAGGTTTGTGGACGCTTATTTCCAGGCCTCAGGTTAACATCTCTCCTTATATCACTCTCTGTTCTGTCTCTTTATGTCCATTGCTCCTTTCCTTTAATCCTTCTCTCGTCTTCCCCCCTCCTTTCTCTCTAGGGGTCTGAGGAGGAATGCTCCAGTGCAGGAGGGGATCTTACACAACAAACGTCCTGGCTGTTGCTGCGCAGGGCTATTTATAAGTGACTGGTAATTAATCCAAGGCCCACTCTAATGTTGAGTCAGATCTTTTTCCTTTTTCCCTCTCACGCACATTTGCACGCATCGGGATGTTTGGCCTATAGACGCATGCTTACAGATGTGAATCAAAAGTGATGAAAGCCCTTTGGCTCAGCCAACAACCAGCTGTAACCTAGTTACAAACAAGGCGGCAGATTATTCTACATATTGCACACATATTCACAAACTCAGTGACAAGATTGCAAGACAATGACAAATATATTGGCTAAATATTGCTTCTTCACACTCAGGTCAAAGAGAAATGATTACACTGTAACACAGCAAGTGTCACACATTGACACTTGTGTTCAAACTGTTTGCAGTGTGTCGCTAGTTTGAGGCACTCTGACACGTGCAGTGAGAAAACAAGCATCCATCAATGACCTCTACTGTATGCCTTTTTAGTAAATTGTCAGCAGTGATAGACCAATTAATCGTGTTCATGAGGCCAGTAACAATGCCTATAAATGTCTGCAGACACGTCTGCAGGCAGCCGTGTCAGTGTGGTTGCTGTGAAACGATGTTAGCTCTCCCCCTTGTTAGTTTTGGAAAGGTGGTTCAAAAGATAGTTTCAAGCCCTGCAATATAATTCTCAAGCATCCTGCTGAAAATGTTTGGCCTCACCATTGTCTTTTTTCAAGATATTTCTCCTGCTCAAACGACACCAAATGTAATCTTAAACCATTACTGACCCGACGCTCAATACAAATATTGACAATTCATCCAAAAACAAGCACAAGAAAGCGAGCGTCACCTGCCCTGCACGCTCTGTGTTGGTGGGGTAAAACCACCACCTGTGCTCCATTTCTATCACTCCATGTCCATCACAGTTAGTTTTGCGGTTTGAGGTGATATAAACTTGGTTTTTAAAGTTTACACTCTGCCATCCTGTTGTGTTGCTCTGTGTACACTGACGCAGCTAAAAAGCAAGAGCTGAAGCTTCACCAACCACTCATTTCACCTTCTCAGTGTATGTTGTCAGAAGTGTGGCAGCTAATAAAATACATTTATGATTCCCCTTATTTATAATTCCTCATTGAAATGTTCTCCCTTCACTTTTGAGAGCTTCTATCTGTTTTATTTTGTTTATGTAATGCACACTGACTGAAAAAAAAAAAGACTGCTCAGCTAAAAGAATCTCAGTCAGCTGAAGGGTCTCCTGATGATTTGAATCTTCCAGCTTCTTCCGGCTAAGATAACCATGTATATTAGAATGTAATGTGCATGAAATAATGTACATTATACATGACTTTTCTTTGTTTTGATATCGGCATAATATGTCAGCCATGGGCCACTCTGCTTTCTAAATATCGGCATCAGTTTTTTTCCACTTTCATCCTTGTGTTCTTGTGTGCAGTGGAGGTCACTGTACACGTTCTATCTCAGTGCATTACTGTTGAATTAGTTCAGCAGGATTTCCACTCTTTCTTTAAGGACGAGAGCCACAGTGTGGAACTACAGCAATAATTATGTAAAAGTGGTATTTCTACACCAGCTACATCCTGCTTCTATTATTATCAGTCTGCAGAGAATTACAGAAGACAGTTTTCATGCTTCCACGCTGTGTAAAAAAAATACATATGCAGTTCATGGTGGAGAGACACAGATGATGAACCTCTTTGTTTGTTATCAGAGCAGCACAGGACGGTTACCTTTCTGTAGTTGGTGATACGCCGGTTGATGTGCTCCACCCTCTCACCACACATGGCACTGAAGCGTACCTGCAGCTCCTCTGGGAGCACATCACAGCTGAAACTCAACCTGCTGCACATCTGCACCAGCATGTCATCATTCCGCGCCAGCGCCTCCAGGATCTGGTCAGAGAAAGGGCAAACAAAGGCAGGGATGATTAACTGATATGCCTCTAAAATCCCTTTCGGAACAACTAATGGGATGTAAATGAACAACCGAGCCCTTTTTCCATCGCAAAACAAAATAAAATTTGGCTGGAGGGCTGATTTCTCCACAGCATTTCATGAGCAGTTTAACTCGGATATCTAAAATTTCCATGTGCTATTCATAAATCCATGGAGATAAACCAAGATTGTGATACATATGCTGTACGTATGTCGACTCTGACTTTCCAGATCAGAGATTAGATACGAAGAGGAAGAGAGACACAAATCTCTGAGGCGTCTTAATGAGATGCCCAGTGGAGGAGAGAGAAAAGCTGTGGAGGAAATGTAATAGCAGACTGAAGCACAAGAAAAGCCGTGCGCCTGACAGCGTTAGAGATATTAAAATTCAACATCACACAGATCTCAGAGGACACTGCGGACTGCCGGGGCAGATGTTTATAATAATACTAAAATTACTTTCACTTTGCAGGGATGGGAAACTACTACAGTCGGAGGAATATGGCAAGTTTTTATTTTTATTCATGACATTGGCTTTCATTGAAGATGCTGCTTTTAAAGACTTGACAACAGAAGGGATGTAAATCTACATCAGTTTAAGACATGAACCCAACTCGTGTGATCTATTCTAATTTACCATAAACTAGAGGCATGTTTTTCATCATGGAATTTGACATAAAGATGCTGCGAACTGTTTTATTTCCCACACCAGCATGCATCGACGTCTGAGTGAATCTTCTGTGCATCTTAAATCAATAATGATGATTCTGTGAACATCACCGCCGGGATGTAAAAAGGGTGCACTTAACACAGCTGGGAACTAACACGGCTAAAATAAAGCTGTCAGTTTTAACTAGCATCAAGACGCCCAATCTACACAGCAGGAGAGCTGTTGGCTCTTGGCTATTTAAGTATTTAAACACAAAAAATTACATTGTGGACTTGATGCAGCATTTCAAACATTAAGAAAAATACCATGACAAAGTTTGTGATTATAAATTCCACTGAAATGTCACTTCCATCCAAACAGCAAACACATATAAAGAAAAACGATGACCTGTCAAGTTTATCTATGGCTTCTCTCTAGCCTGGTGAGAGACAGAAGCATTTTCATGGTTTGTTTATGTTTTTATTGTACTTATTATACTCTATCATAAAGCCAGGCTCAGCTTTGAGGTGACACCACAACACCAACAGCACTATTCATCACCTAATAGCTAATAAAACTTCCCCTCTGCCTCTCTATCCTCTCTCTGCTACCCACAGACAATTGGAATAATGTCAGAGCCTAAACAGAAACATGTTTGCTTCTTAAATGCTGATTAAAGTAATTAAAGCCATTAGTTGAACAGGACATTCCCTGAGGGTGGGCAGAGCAAGATTAGAGCCTTAGTTCAGGGCCTGTTCCGCACACTTTCAACCTGTTTCAAACCTCATCTGCTGGAATAGCGGTGACTAAGGTTATCAAACACAAATTTGGTGAGGAATAATGCTCCATTTAAATTGAAAACAGACAAACTGGAGAAATGATCAGCACCACTTTGGAAGTAAAGAGAAGAAAGAAGCATGTTTACTGAAGAGGTAAATTGAAAATGTCACACTTTTATATTGATTTTGGGAAGCTAATATAATGATGTGCATTGCACAATCATAACAAGTTTGAGTTACTTATTGCTTCACACAAACAGGTAACTACAGCAGGTTTCTGCGATGCAGAGGAGGAGGGGAATAATGTTAGAAGAAACCATTAGAAGAAAAAGTGTGAATTTGTTCATTAATTTAGTCTGTAAATCGAGCCTTCATTTTCACAGGACATATTGTGCCCGTTGGCGGACAGAATGTAGTGAAAGCGTGACTTATGGGAAACCAGTCTAAATGTCATTATTCTATAGCCATTACATTACATCCATGATTTAGCCCTACATTCCCCACACTAAATTTTTGGACTGACTGAATGGACAGAATACCTTAGCGGTGAGGCTGAAGAATCCCTTTGGTTCAACCATCTTTTCCAGCACGTGACACTTGATCCCAGCCGTGCTGTCGTACTCATACATGACTCCGTACTCCAGGTGGACGTTGTCTACCGTCAGACTTACATGGTCCTTCTTTCCATCGATGATGGCGATAGTGTTGAACTTGTCCATCACCTCTGAGAGCATAGAGATACAGAGGAGCAAAGAGACGGCGGTGAAACAGATGTTTGGTAACTTGCACGCAAACATGGCGGCACACATGCATGAATTACAAAATTACATGTTCTGATCATGTTCTGTGATAAACACACAGAATTCACCACAAAAAGTGCTTTCATCATCACACACTCTGCTCTGTAGGAGGCCTCAGACCACCAAATCTGCAGTTCATTTCAGAGGAAGACCCTCTGCACATGGCTTCCCTCCATCAACCCTCTGAAAATGATGAGCAATTCCAAGAGCATTAAGTTAACCGGTCCTATACTAACGCGATGACTTAATATGGCAATAAATCCTGGTCTGGAGCTGTTTGCTATGAAGGGAATTGCTTTCCTGTTTTACTTTCTCATTGGGATCCATAAATCGTGGAGGGAGAATTAACACTTGATGAGCCAGAGGAGGTGGCTGTTCTCAGACTAACACAGTCCAGATGAGCCTGTTCATGGCTGCGTCTGACTTGTTAACTGGAGAGGGCGGAGGGGCTTGTGTTCCCGTGAAACACGCCTGCGTTACATCCACAGACACCTTGAGCCAAATATCTTTCCCTGGTGACTAATTCTGGTGTAGTTTCTTGTGAATGTGAATGTTTGTGAGTCTGTGTGTGTGTGTGTGTGTCTGTGTGGTCACCTTCTACTTTACACTCGAAGCCGTCTCCATTCTCCTCAGGGGTCGGTTTCTGGTTCGATTTCTGGTTGTCCTCCTGGGCACTTTCACTGTTGTTGTACACCCACTTAATAGTGTCTTGCTGCAAAGGATTACAATAAAAGGAATTCATTTAGAAGTTTTATGAGAATGTTTATGTATCATAAAACTATGGCACAATTGAAGCAGGATGTTTTTTCTCTCACATAATTTGGATTTTTCCGTTTATGCTTTGAACCTAAATTGAACTATAAAACGTCTGTGTTTTTTCACTTAGAATTAAATTGACTGTAACCATTACAGTCACACATGCACACAACTGTCAACACAAATCAGTCACTGTAAACCCCAATTCATCCATGTCACAACATTTCAGTGCAGAGTCCACATAAATGTTCTACAAACATTCAGACATTAAATCTTAATGTTCATGTGACATAAACAGGCATCCCCTGGGGAAACTGACATGTATTTTATTATGTTTAATTTTTGATTTTTGAGTTCATTCTATTAAAATGAAACATGACATAGCCTACGTTAAAACCAATTAACAACACATACATTGTGTACTCAGCATATATTTTAATAGTGGAATTTCTTACCCACCTGAATATGTCGATGGATCGCATTTGATCTTAAATGGAAGACTTAAGTGTTGTGTGCAAAGTATAAACAAACAATCTACTGACATTGACAGGTAAAATTAAACTGAGAAAAAAAAGGAATAGAAAAGACAAGAAAAGGAAACCTAACGTCCACAAAGGACATGGATGAGTTCATTGGAGAGGTTTCTCTGCCGTGGGTGTGCAGCAGGTGAAGCCATGCTGCCTTGCAAGAATGAATGAATGCCGCTAAAGTTCTTAAATTGTTCACAGACACGATTTAAGATCAAATCTGTTTGTACGAATGACTCTGAATAGGGTCAGTGTTTGTATTTTCATATAACATGTAGTCAGTTTCTCACTCAATAAAACAAATAATTTTTCTTCACTTAACATAACAAAAACACATTATGACAACAAGAGTTGCAGAGCTATGCTGAACACAATTATGTTTTACTCTTTCTTAACATAAAAGTGCAGGTGCAGAATATTGGCAGACTTCCCAGCATGCATTGTGTGAGAGTTCAGGTTCCCATGAAATGGTTAGCGGAGTGTTTATTGCTTACGTGTTTCCTGTAAAAACAGGCAGCTACTGAAGTACTTGTCACAGACATTCATTGGCTTTTGCAGTATAGCCAACAGCGCTGTGCGTTACAACCTTGATACTGTATTCCCTGTCAGTCTCGGAGTTTTTGTTTGTCCTAGTAACAGGTTGTGTTCACTGAGAGGCTGTTGAGCCTGGTTCTGTTGCCTGCTAACAGCAGCTAACAACGAACAGTTAAGGTTAGCTGCTTTGGCAACCAACAAGTAATCTAAAGCCATCTGTCCATCAGGAAACTCTGCAATTAACTAACTTATTTTCTGCATAAAGTAGTGCTTTTGTACAGTGAGGCCTGTTGCCCAATCCGCTACGGTGAACAGATGTATTCTCCTTCCATGCTCGGCTGGGTCATAAGCGAGAAAGCATTTAATTGGATGCAAATTTAGTACTGCCCCAAGTGTAGGATGATTATCAACAGTTTTTAATCATTTTCCAGAAAAAGACAAGTGATCAAAAATCTTATAATACCCAAAAATATCTACAAAATTACTTTGTTTTTAACTTCATAGAAACTTTAACTTACATTTTTAAACTGAACCAACCAAACTTTTTACTGTGCACATTAAAAGTTTAGTATTTAAGCTGTTTACAAACTAAACTTTTAAGCTGAGTGAGCGATTTAGGGTTTACAGTGCATTGTAGCATCTCTCTTATCCCTTCATTCTCATTCCAGGTTAACAGGTGGCATTTCTATTGCTAGAAAGACAGGAAATGAAAAAATAAAATTCTGAGCACACAGAACTCTGCGGTGTGTGTGTGTGTGTGTGTGTGTGTGTGTGTGTGTGTGTGTGTGTGTGTGTGTGTGTGTGTGTGCGTGTACACAGGCTGAGGTTTGGGTTTGATGCAGCATGTTTAGCTGATTCTGCCCAGATATGGTGTGCAGTGTCACAGTTGGGTTGGCAAAGCATACAGTGAGAAGCCTTCACAAACATATGGGAACATGGTGCTTGGTGAGGCCGCAAAAGCAAACCCATGCCAATCTCATCAACTCACTCTAGCGTGCCACACAGCCCTGTGTGCGTCTGTGTCTGTGCGTCTGTCTGTGTCTGTTCTGTTCTCTCCACACCCAAGCCCACAGCGGGTTCTCTGCCAAGGCTACATGCTGTGCCTGCCGACTGCTCTGTGGTCTTCTAGTGTACAACCGCACACAGAAAGAGACAGAGACAGAGAGGGCGGTTCCTCTGCGTCCACACATGATGTAAACCAGATCTCCAGTAGTGTTGGAACCCTGAAGTGCTTCATTAAGCCTCAAGTCCCGATGGGGCTCAATTATAGCTACACACTACACTCTCCGAGAAACAAGGGCTCCAAAAGTGTTCCTCCTGAAGGGCTGAAGTTCTATACAGAACCATGTGCTTTTGAAGAATGATTGCTGTAGTCCTTGAAGCACATTTCTGTCAAATATTCTTTATTTTTGGTAGAACCCCTAAGTGTGTTCTAGTTAAAACCCTTGGAATATAAAAAAGTTCTTAGCAGAACCCCTTATGTGAGTTCTAGATAAAACTCTTGGAATACAAAAGTGTTTTCAGTAGATCCTTCTGGGTGTGACCTGGATAAAACGCTTGGAATGTAAAAAAGGTCTTGGTAGAATCCCTGGGTGAGTTCTAGATAAAACCTTTGGAATATGAAAAGGTTCTCGTTAAAAGTTCTTCTGGTTCTTGTTCGTACCATTATGTACCATTAGGTGTAAGGATTGAACGCAGAGAGAGGGTTCTGGGTAGAACCTTTGCATTGTAGAAGCGTTTTCCTTTAGAACCTCTCATAGGGGGTTCTGGGTGAAACCTTTCACAGACAATTTTAGGTATAACCCTTTTATGTTGGGTTCTGGGTAGAACTCTCTGAAAACGTTCCAAGTGGAACCTTCATAAAAGGCTATACTAGGAACCAAAAAAGGGTTCTCCTTTGGGGACAAGCTGAAGAACCTGTTATAGTTCTAGTTAGGACTTTTTTCTAAGACACACACACACACACACACACACCCCTGGGTTTCTATTTTCACACTGTTTTCCCACCTTCAACAGGTGGACTGAGCTTTACTCTCTCCTACACTCGTCTGCTGTCGACCACTCTCCCAGGGGGAAGAAAGAAAAAACAGGCTGACTAATCCTCCATATTTGCCTCCATATTTTTCCTCCCTCCCTCTCTCTGGGGATCTACACCACCCTGAGCCCCAGCCACCCCCAGATCCTTTCCCACCTCTCTGTGGCCTGCCAGGCTCCCACAGCAGGCCCACCGCTGTGAGCCAGGGGTCAGCACTGGAGGAGCCAAAACTACTATTATTTCTGCGTAATGACCCAAGAGAAGGAAAGAGCCAGTCAGACAGAGAGAGAGAGAGAGAGAAGGAGAGATATGAAGGTAAACGGGAGCTAGGAGGCCTGTCTGCTGTGTTTTTTCTCACGGTCAACTGGTCCTTGTTTCCCCTTATGTGCCTTTTGCTCTTAATGATCTCCCACACTTCTCCTCCTTCAAGTTTTATTGCATAACTTCAGATCAATTCAAATTAACTCGACTTTCTACCAGTGTAGGTCATGGGAAATGAATGTGTGACCTCTAAATCAAACATAATTGCAGGAAAGAATTCATCTTTTCTTAGGGGACTATAATATGATACCATAAATATTGGGTAAACTCTTTCCCTCTAGAATAAAACTGGAAAAAAAAACTGCAGTTTTCCCCTCCTTCTCCTCCCGCCTCACCTGTGTGGGCCGTCTGTACTTCCTGCACGCGGTGACATGAGCGATGACGCTGGCATGGCTCTCCTTGCTCACATTGATGCCATTCACCTTGATGATGCACTGGCCCGGGTGGAGACCGGCGATAGCTGCCACCGTGCCTGCCGTGAGACAGAGACAAGAAAAGAGAGAAAGGAGAGACGTCAAGGGCAATCGCAAGAGTGTAATCAGTGGAGCCAGGCAACAGATGGTGAAGCACTTACCGCAATGCCAAAACAACTGCCAGATGCAACCAGCGCAGATTTGTAATGGTTTGAATAAAGTGTATTGTAAGTTTTCTTAAATAGATGAATGCAAAGTTTTTAATGAAGTGTTTTTGTATAGTATAGTCTCAGTTTTCTTTAAGATACATAGAATAATGTGATAGTATTGTAACCAGGCATCATAAACTTAATGAGGATCAATAAAAGAGAGCTGCGACAACTAATTGATAATGACTCAATTATTAAATTAATTGCCAACTATTTTGATCATTGATTTGTTGGTATGAGTAAATTTTAGGAAAAAAACAGTAAAAATTTTCTGACTGTTGTGAGCAAAACAACATTTAAGGATGTCATCTTGGATTCTGGGTTTTGTAGTGAAGTCTGAATCTTGTCAAGGTTTGGGATTTTTTGTTAGTTTTCTGTTTTATTTTGTCGTCCTTATCCTCCCTCTTGTTTCTGTTGCTTCACTCACTTCATGTTTTTGTCTGTTTCCCCGCCCTTATGATTTCTGATTAGCTTCACCTGCCCCCAATTAGTTCCTTGTGTATTTAGTTCCGATGTTTCTCTATTTTTTTGTTTTTTTTTTGTTTTTTCAGTTCATCTTTGCCCTTTGTGTGTCAAGTGTTCCAGTTGCTTGTTCCGTTTTTTGGATTGCTGCCTTTGGAATCTGGACTCCTGCCTGACTCAAGCATGAGCTTTTGTATATTGGCCTTTTCTCATTAAATTGTGTCTGTCCTGTCCGCTGAGTCTGCATTTGGGCCTAGTGTCTTTTATTTCTGCTTGACACACCGCAACACGTCCCATTTGTTTACTGGCAAACCTTGAACACTCCAATATGCCGGTAGACACAAAAGACACATTGCAGAGATGGCAGCGAAGTTAACCGAACAGGGATTTATTCATCTCGCATCATGTTTAACCTTAATGGATCATAACATACTGGGTATGGAATTAATCTGCAGACGCTCAGCTTTAAGATGAACCAAAACTGGTGTGAGGAGTGAATCCCCCAATTCACGAGAGGTCCTTGAGCATATAGTCATAAATGTGCACAAAAAACATTCAGCAGACTGGCGCAGTAGCACGCAAGATTAACTGTGGACATGTGGACTATCCACAACACAGTTAGCTTTATCAACGTATCTTGTATTCTAGCTTTTCATAAGGAGCTTTCAGTCTCACTGGTGGCTCTACAGGCCTCCTTTGTTTTGTCTGTTTGTTTTTTTGTATTGTTTGGTGGTTGTTGTTTTTGTTCTGCCTTTTTCTGAATTGCTTTTATATTGGCCTGTTTGTGTTTGTACGAGTTGCTGTTGTTAATACTGTGACTCTATATTTACTGTTCCGCTTAGTTAACAAAAAACAGATGAAGTAGCAATTTGTAAGGAAAAGAAACCGTATGATGGTTGTATGCGTATGTAAAAATATCAATAAAATAAAAATATTAAAAAAAGAATAGCTTCGGACAGCCACAGCCATTGCATGATCTCCACCTGCCTCACATCTGGCGACAATGCAGGTGAAAGCAGAATCCGGATGACACAAACACCGGCACGTCCCAAAAAATAACTGACACATCTTCCACATCCTGTACACAAAATTGGGTTGAACAACATTCCTTTTTCGTCTTTGTATTTGCAACTTTAGTTTCCTGTTTTGGCAGCTCAGGAGGAGTGTGAGAGCGAGCGTGGAGAGGAGGGAAGTTGTTTATCTGGGGTAGACGAGGGCCTCTCTGAGGGATGTGATTCAGACCATAAGAGAACTTCAAGGTTTACAGCTATCAGAAGGAAGTGCATGGCAGACTAAATATTCCTCCCATTTGTTTTCGTAGTTCCTAACACACACCATGCGTACCTTACATAGCAATATACAGAATCTGTATTCCTCTCGCCAAGTAGTGAGAGAATGAAATTACTGAGCTGTAGTTCCTCTACTGCCTTTGGAGGAATAAGATGGTAACTATATCAACAGACAGGTTCACTGTACTAAACAATAGAGCGGAAACAGAGGCTTCAGTCCAACACAACAACATGGTTCATACAATACAAACTGGACAAGTGTGGTACAAGATACAGTAATCTAACATTCATTGCCCCTCTTCACATTGGTGTATGTGTCCCTCTTTTTGCTTTCATATCACAGACTGATATAACACAACAGTCAACAACTCTATTTACACACGCTGTTTCAGGTAGATCTCTCTTTGGATAAAAATCGTCCGGTAAACATGAAGTGTTTTTTTTTTCTTTATTTACAACAGAAAGTATAAGTGGAAACAATTTGGATTGTGATTAACAATTTAATTGTCTTTTTCTCCTCATCTTATGCCACTATTATCATATAAGCCTAACAATATTTCTGTTTGGCTTTTAGGCTTTGTAAGTTAAAATTGCACAGGGCAGATATGACATAAACAAATTACTGTCAACGACAGGTACCAATACTCAAAATAAACCATGTTCTATGGCCAAAGCAGCCCATATCCTTGTCATCCACAACCATGTAGCGCTAATTCTAAAGTCATTTACAGAAAATACGAATGTTAGAAGTCAAGCTCCTTGAGATAAACAGCTGGTGGCGCTAATTACCCACTGAGGTTCTTTAAACCACAGAAGATGAAGGGGCCACGACAAGATGATTAAAATATGACATTTTTGTCAGTTTCAAGCAGTTGTTTTTGTACAGGTGAATGGAAATGATTCTAACGATTAAACAAAATGAAACCAGTCGGCTAAAATAATGCGACAGGTCTAATTGCTAAGATGATGAACTGAAGCTGATGGAAAAATCGTTGGTTGTGAAGGTGTTTGATCATCAACCAAACCACTGAAGGTTTGACCTGCTAGTGGCACTACAGGACAAGTTAAACGATCATCTGAGTCAGTAGGATTCATCTTCTTGGGACCTTGAAAGTCTGTGCAAAGGTTCAGGGTAATCCATATTGTAATTGTAGAAATATTTCAGTCTCAGGCAGCAGTGGGACAACAGACTTGCTAGCCTGACTAAAATTGGTACGACAAACTGCATCAAGAAACTAACTGATGAAAAAAGCACACTGATTGCAAAGAGACCTAGAAGAAGTGTGACACACTACAGAAACAACAGATTACCACCAACAATACAATGTAAAACAATGAAAATAGACTGAACTGCCACCTAATATTAATTTTATGATGACTATCTGTGTAACTGCTCCTTGTCTCACCTCTTCCTGTCTCTCGGCGTCTCTGCCTCTAATTGGTATTACCTGCTCCTGTTGACCTCAGACACCAGGGGACAGCAGCTGTTATGACAATCCAAGGGATTAGACACCTCCTACATCATCAGCTTTGTCTTGGGGGATCAGAGCATCTACTTAAACACACAGCAGGTTCCCAGGCAACCACATCATCAGGCCAACACATGCACACACACACACACACACACACAACCACAGCCACACACATATACCAAGCCTATTTCTACCCTGCTAGCCCACTTAGATTGCTTAAAGAAAAAAACAAGATTCAATTCCCCTGAGAACAGCCAGACAAGGCCACGGATTGTTTTTGGATTGGATCCTATCTTGTGCCAACTCTGATAGCGACTGCTACTAAACATGCTGTGTGTGCAGGGGAAACAGAGGGATGAAAAAATGCTGAATGTTTCTCCATCAGAGGAGGAGAACCGCAAAGAAAAATGTGAATAGGTACATGGGAATTATTGTGATGTGGAAAGTGACTGATAACCAGATAATTGTCCGTTTTGGCAGCACCATTAACCAACCAGTTGAGCCACACGGAGAGCATGAGCGGGGAAAATTGGTCTCTTGTGGCCAACTCACGCACACCCCCAAAGACTGGTGTGGCAGCTGCTTGCCAGCTGTGCTGCAATAACAGAAAGGTGACGGGAGGCCTGTTTTCTGATGAAGCCCGACAGCTCAAGTGGTGGAGGCGGCGATCGCTTACCTCTTCCAACAGCGTGGACCACAGACGGACCGAAGCCACGAATCTGGAAACCCAACCCATCAGCCGAGTCGGGGATCTTCACCGTCCTGGAGACAAGCGAGACGGAAACAGGAAAGCTGATGAGGATATCTCTATCATAGGACATTTACGCACTCATTAAAGGACCAGTGTGTAGGATTTAGTGGCATATAGCAGTGGGCTTGCGGACTACAAACACCTCGCATCACCCTTCCCATCCAAGTATTTAGGAAAATCTACAATGGTCGTGAAATGTGCAAAAAATGCAAAAGATTTTGAGAAAATAGGACCGAGGAAACACATGGTTTAATCAACATTACTGTTACTAGCAAAGTCGCTTCTCTCCCCTTACGCTTACACTCTTAAACCATATTCCTGAATTAATTCATGAGAGGAGGAATCGACTGAGAAATGCAGACACGGTTAGATTATTAATGGTAACGTAAAATATTATTTATGAAATGCATTATTATCTGGAGTCTGCACAGAGTCTTTTATTTTAAAAGCTGACCAGATTCTCTATGCTGCTCATGTGTCTGACTTCCTGCTCTGTACAGTTTGGCCTGGTATTCAGCCACCACTGCACTGTAGATATAAAGGACTCATTCTACAATGATTGCTATTTTCAGATGATTATACACCAATGAAAAAATACATGTGAACATTATATTCCATTACTGCCATACCCTGCCATTAGATCCCTGTAAATCTTATACATTGGACCTTAAATGCATAAGTTTCTGCAGATCTGACTTACTCTCTCGGTTTGGTGCTAACCAGCACCCTGAGGGGTCCCTTGCTGTTGAAACACTGCCTGAGGAGAATTTCCACTTCAGAGAAAGGCCTGAGGAACACCAGGTCTCCATTTATGGCAAACAGCTTCTTCCCCACCTCCAGGCCAGCCATCTTACAACAGAATATAACAGAGAAGAGAAAAGAATAGAAGACAGAAAGATATCAGGTTTTAATGTGATACAGAATCACAATGAAATGTCTGTTTTTAGCTTCAAGTTAACTTTTCTGGTGTAAAAACACCAATATTCCCGAAGGATTTCTCTATATCACAAAGAAAGCGCACACACTCCCTGTCATATGGGATAACTTTTATCTATGAGTATACAGCTGGATCCCGTTGTGGATTTCATTGTCCCAGACTGAATATTTAAAAGCAAACACACACAACGCCAGTCTCTATGCAATCCAGACCTTCCAGCCGCATTCAGTGCTACTTTCAGGACTGGAGGGAATTATGGGTCATGTGCTCAGATTGATCACATTTGCCTTCAAACTCCTCTGTCCCATTTTCATCTAGCAGATCAAAGCTAAACACCAAAGCAGACCTCAAAAATATGGCGCCCATTTAATGTGCTCTATTTCTGCATGAAAATGCTTCTAAAGTTAGCATCAGTGTCCGTCAAACAAAGCAGGTTTAGTTTCGGAAACAGTTGGAGATTTATAATTTTTATGACTGATGATCGAACCACATTTTAACAACAAAAGGCTTCTGCCGACTGGCGCTCATCCGCTATAAAGGCAGAATAACTTCTGGAAAACAGAATCAAACACAACAAAGAGGAAACACTGAACCACAGGCTGAACACCACACAGCCAAAAGCAGCCTTGGATCTTTGTCACAGCAGAGATTACATGGATTTACTCTCCACTGTACAACACTGTAGGTAAATCCACTCAGTAAGAATTAGTAGAATCAATAAAACATAATTTTGTAAATCAATTAATTCAGCAAAATTGTTGCGCTCAGTGGATTTACTGAGACAAAGAGAATTCATATGATGCTTTTCATACAGATCACACAGAATTGAAGAATCCTAAATGGAGGAAGGCGCCACATTAGTTGTGTTACACCATCTATTTTTTTTATTACATTTATTATAC
>JAJHUR010085803.1:0-11934 GCA_027495735.1 Lutjanus campechanus | reverse complement strand
TAAGCAACTGTTTAATATGTATACATATAGGATGATCTGAAGAAAATAAGTCTGGATGCAATAAAATGAGCCAAACTTTTCTCACGTGGAGGTGAGTTTATTTGGAATCCAGTGTCTCTTTGCTAACAGTGACACTGCTCATTAAACATTCACACTGTTTTCTTTTTGAATGACCCACATCAAATGTTTTTCCAAGATTTGAAATATAGATAATTTACCCTTCTCTTCTTCCTTTTTTATTTGCAGTTACACACAGCTGTGTGTACATATGGTGTGCCCTGGAATCATCCTCCGCCAATGCATCCAATGGTTGAGATCCTACAGAGCTGACAGTAAGTGATAGAACAGAAATATACAAAAAGATGAAACAGAAATTACTTGGATATATCAGCATTACTGTTGTTTGGAATCTAGATTTGAAAAAGTTATGGGCAGGATATTGATTGGAAGAGGATTTGGAGCAACACTGATATTATCTGTCAGCTAGGAAACATTGTCAGCTGAGGATGATGCTAAGCCCAATATACTTTTTGTTTAACCAACATTTTGCATGTATTTTAGCATTGGAGCCTGGTGACTGACATAGTATCTGGTGTCATTGGAGTTAAGATACCATGCCTCCCAGATATTGTATTGCTGAACGATAATTTATCACTTAATCTATTAAATCAAAACAAAAGGGTTGTTTTGCTAGCTTAATGGCAGCTAAAAATATCCTTATCATAAGGTGGATGCCCCCACATAACCTATCTATCAATCAGTGGATAGCTTCCTTCCATAATGTGGAAGGATGAGTATGAGGGGGTACACGCTGTGCATAGTGTAGAATTATGAGATGCCATATTAATATTTAATACTTGTTTAATATTTTTTAAATGGCAAGAGGAGATAGGGTTTAGTGTGTGTGTGTGTGTTAGCTAAGCTGGCTAGCAACTGACAGTAATGCTGTCTTGTAAAATTAAAATGCTGAGTGAAGCATAAATTTGGTAGCAGGAATGCCCAGTCACCAGCGAAGTGCTGCATAGCGCTTGTTAATGTCAATAAGCACTTGTGTGTTAAGCAAACAGGAGGTTTTTGCTGATATCGCCATTAAAAAAAAGGATAAGTTGAAATAAAACAGGAAACTGGCTAAAGGCACAAGAATTGTGGGGAGATAAGATACGGAAGTGGTGAAACGAAGATATACGATTGGTTGACACGTCACTGCATCACTGGAACGCTGAAAAAAGTTTAAGACAGCTCAACTTTAATTTGTAGTGCCTCACGCCCAGCATGCAGCGACAAGTGTCAGTTTCTGGCGTCATGTCGCTGGCTTCTATTAAAAATAACTTGTCACTTGTAAAATGATTCATAGCCTGACGGCCTGTTGACAATAGTCTGAATATCAACTGAACAATTAGGCAATGGGACGCAACACTCTTAAGTGAACCCCTCAGTTTAGGGAAATATTTTGCTTTGAGGACAAACTTAGGTTTGAAACTTAAGGTGATTTATGCAACTGGGCACTGCGTCCTATTGTGTTTTGTAATCTGCTAAGCTCTTCGCCAACAGTGACACCGCTCATTAAACATTTGCGCTGTTTTCCTTTTTAATGACCCACATCAAATAGACAGTTTTTTAAAAGTTAAGAATGAATAATTGACATCACTTTATGATAATAAAAAAAAGAAAAGCACAAAACTCAGTGGAAGTGATTCTTCTAGAACAAAAAAGTCTCATAGCTCTCCTTTGAAACAGGAATTGCTGTCACCTCAGGCAGATTTCAAAAAACTTTAATTGAATGCTATCAAAAGTGCTGTCAATACTGCTCACTGTATATTCTGCAAAGTGGTAAAAAAAAAAAAAATTGCTGTCAGTGTCCAAGAGCCCAGAAAAAAAAAGAATATTCCTCTCATCTCGTCCAATCTGAGGAGCACACACAGATGGAGGAGGAGGGGAGGGGAAGCTGAGGGAGGGAGAGCAGAGGAAGAGGGAGGGGAAGAGGCAGAGATTCTTTTCTAATGAGTATCTGGTGGGTGTTCTCCTGGAGTCGTGACTTGTTTGTTCTTCTATTATTCCCCAAGTCCTCTATCCCTCCATCCGCTCCGCGAGTGAGGACCCCGGCTCAGAGAATAAGATATCGCTGCAGCGTTAGGCTTGTCATGGCCTCCTGTCAGAGGCGGCTAATTGGATCCAGTCGGATTGACCCCAGATCCTTTCCCCTATCTCAACTGTGACCTAATCCTCCTGAGTGGGCCCTTTGACATGTATTTAAATGCCGCGCTTCTATATTACACTAAAAATGACTTGTTAAAGTTCTGGAAACCGGCTCCAAATCAGCGTCTGTGACGCTGGATGAGGATGTCCCTGCAGTTAAAAATGATGGGGTGTGAAGGATCAAGGATACTCGAGCATTGTTCCATATTAATATATTCACCATAAAGCCAAATTATTAAAACGCTGCTATCAACTTTCCCTTGGATGTTCCAGCAGCTGTCAGCTTTCTATAGGAGTCGCAGTTAAAAATTCACTTTATCTTTGATATACAGCGAGCTTATTGTTTTTCTTCTTGTGGTTCCTCCATTGTATGACTTTAAATTCTACTCTTTTGAACTCCAAGATAATTCTCCCTGACCCATTTCTCTCCCCACTTATGTGTTTCACTAGAATAGGCTGGATCCAGGTATCTTGGAGAACAAAAAAAGGGAAAGACGAGGACGTGGTGTGAGCGTATAGCATCATCTCACCTAATTAGCAGGCAGGAGATAAAAGGCTGTCATTCATAATTGAAGCTGGCGGAGGAACCCTGTCATCCCTGAATTTGCAAGTGAGAATGTTGAAGCTGCGTGATTCCTGCCCCGCTTTCATCTGCAGCAGCACAGAGAAGAAAATCTAAAGGGCTAGATGTGTCAGTTTTTCAGGCTACGAGTGAAGGGAAATTAAGCCATTGTGCTTCATTTAAAATAAATCCTCGCAATATTCCCACACATACACAACCTCCCCCCGTCTCCTCTTGCGAACGTAGCTGTTGTTTTTTTGTCTCATTGTTTTGTTGCCGAGGGGCAGTAAACATGAAGAGTCTCCAATGATTTGGTTTGGTGCAGAGCAGGTGAACCCGCTCTGTGGAGTTACGCAGTGTGTCAACACTTTGCAGGAAGATGATCAATATACTGCTCAAGCAGGGCTGCTTTCCCGCTTCCCACAACTCTACAGTGTTGTAGCAGTTTTTCAACATTTTTAGTCTGAGTCACGACAAGACTTCTGAGATCCCTCTTTCTGCAGCAAAATTAGTGTACTGCAGTTAGGTCCAAAACAGTGCATAATAATGAGGTAATGAGACTGTGATGTGGTGAATAAAGGGGGTAGTCAAAAAGCGCACTTCACTTAACTGATTCATTTACAAAAAAACAAACTATATTGCAAAATGATATCAGTAAAGAGGCATGGCAGTTAAGTTAGTGCTGTAGGTGAGTGGATGGGTGGGAAATAGGCATAAAGGAGCCACACTACACACAGGGTAGCAGGTTTCATTGTGACTGGGAGCACTGGGCCCATGGAGGACAGCCCCACATACCAACTACATGAACCTGCAAGAGAACAAACAAGGCACAGCCACATTCACCAGAGGCCCGTCACAGTGTCACCATGTTCACTCTCTCTGTTACCCGGTCCTGACCCTGCCTTTTAATGATCATTTGATCCTTGATTCATTGTGTGGGGAAGTTTTCAGCTCATTGCTCCGCTCCAGGGAGAGCAGATCACCTACAGCAGGTCACCTACAGAATATCGGCCCCTGCTGAGGCAGGTGGATATAGATGGAGAGATAGATGCAGGGGCATGTCTACGAAGGGGGGAGGGGGAGGGTGGTTACTAGCCATCCCTGAAATCCAGCATCCCAAGGGGCACCCTAATATCCTACGTACACAGCAAATTTGTAACAAACTCTCTGTGGGTTAATATCCACTCAGTTTAAGTGTACATGTGTGACCACTGAATACTCTTTAGGGCAGAGTTAAAAAAAAACTCTTTTATGGGAGTTGATCTTCTTAAACTAATCAGGAGAAGAAACTACTTCGGGAGAAAACTCAGTACATTGAAACTACATTCCTGTGGGAGTAAGAGTTAAAGTATGTTATCACTTTTGAAGCTGATATTTCGTAACACTAAAAAGGTTTTAGGCAAAAACCAAAACCAAAAAAAAAACCAAAAACATTTCAATTACTAGAAATTTCTCACTCTTATTAACAGATCCATATAGTATCTTTAAAACGTAATGCTTGAGGAATACTAACTTTAGTGACAAGTAACATTTTGAACACTGTCCTAAGAGCATAACATGCGACAGCAAATAAAACAAACTGCTATGAGAGAAGCTTAACAGCCAGGAAATTGTGTGGTCAAATGGAAATTGCAAATAAAAAAAGCAAATAAACAAAAATGGATATTCCAACAAAAGTGAAGAATATTGTCAATACCACATCCTTGTGTATAAACTCTTGAAAGCAAGTTTTTACAAGCACAAATACATAAATATATTGCACTGACAGAAACTCCACAACAGCATGTAGTTTGAGAATTGAAATGGCACTTTTACCTGCCAAGTGCAAGTGAAGATTTATGGGCACGGCAACAAAGCTGTGAAGATGAATCAACAGGAGTATGTGTTGATTCATGTAGTGATGCAGTGTTGAATCACGCTCCTCAACACCATCAAAGAGTATTCCTGAACACAAGCTGTAGTTCAAATGAGAACTGAACTTTATTTGTACAACTCCTGACTATTACTCCAGAAATTTGGTGTGTGTGGTTGGCTATCTGCCCACAGTGACAGGCGGGAACATCAAACATCGATCATCAGGTTAATTTAATTTATTGATAATTTTATAACACAGGGTTTAATGAGATGTTAGTTGTAGTCCCTTTTATGTTTCTCACAAACACAAAAACAATATACAGCAAATAAGTAATTAAAATTAAAATAAAACTATTTTTCATGTTAGAATGCCAAAGATGACTTTAGGAGTCTCATAGCCTGAGGGAAGAGGTACGATAGAGATACAATTTATTTTGGAGGAATAAATAAAAGTTGCTACTACAAGCAACTTTTATGTTTTGTCCATTTAGAAGGCCCCTGTGGGCAAAAGTGTTTCCACTGTAATAACCACAAAATATAACATTAAAAAATGATATTATCAAAGTAAAAATCTCCGCCTGCTTCTTCTTTTTAATTGACTCACTGTAACCTTGCCAGGGAAAATGTAAACACAGGCTCGTTTCTTCTGATTTGAAGAAGAATCCGACCCAGTGGCAGCCATTAAGAACATCTATATAGAAACAGGCAATCATCTCATGGATGTTCTTGTTAACCTATGCACGTCATATAGAGGCATCAGCATAAAACTGAGACTGTTTTATAACAAGTTAAAAACTATGTGTAGTAGCTTTAAAGAATAAATTATGGAAGCTTTATAGTATATGTGTATGGTGCCACTGTAGGTAATTAAAGTATGAGATATGGTGAATTAATACTATTCAAACGTGTGTGTGTGTGTGTGTGTGTGTGTGTGTGTGTGTAGGTGTGTGTGTGTGTGTGTGTGTGTGTTAATGCACGCATATACTTGTACATGCTAATCCTGTGTAAGTCAGTGCCTGATCCTGGCTACCCCTGTCAAAAAAGTCTGGACACAGCCCTGGATGTAGAGACAAGGCGCACACACAGACAGACTGACACTTACCGCTGGTTCCTCCTAATGTTACTAATCTACTTTACCTGATCACTGTAAAAATGTCTATAATGTTATGTATTTCCAAAGGATATATTCTATGGTCTCCTTCTATTTTCTCTTGTTGTGCAACTCTTGGTTTTGAATGGATTCACGTCCAAGTCCTACATGATGATTTGTTAGGAAGAAATTCATTTGAAACTTGAGTGTTGGGGCTCATAAATCGACAACCATTTATCCTTCAGCCATTCTCAATTTGTCACTTTCTAAAAAAATGCATTTAATATTTCAACTTTTCATAACAAGGGGAGGGCAGAAAGAATGAATCTGATGCTGAAATGATTACGATGTGGCTCAGTCACCCGAAATAATATCTTCAATTTCACAATCTTGAGTTAGTATTATCAAGAGCCCGTCATCACCAAAATGTGGACAGTTTCGCCTAAATAATGAAATATATAAAGAAATACTGCAGATTCATATTATAATCGAAGGTGATGGTTAGTGTCTAACTGCAAATCACAAGATGTCTCATGGCAAAAATAAAAATTGATTCTGAAACTTTACAGATGTAAGCATGAATTGTTAAAATATTTTATTACTACACACTCTACTGTTGCTCCATCCAGGAATCATCTCTGTAATTTGTGTGCTGCTCTCTTTATATCTTGCTGGGAACAATCAGAAAGTAGGTGGATGAGTTTTATGTTACAGTAAAAAAGTGTGATATTACTGTTATTCCAGAGAGAATTTCCTGCAGCAGCGTAGTGAGCTACACTGTAAATGGAGGCTGGCAGAGTAAAAGCATGCAGGGAATCACTGTCTTCTCCTGTATCCTGTATCCAGTATCCACTACATAAATTTAATTTTAGTATGTCCGTACATACACGCTCACAGACATGGACACACACACACACACACACACACACACACACACACACACACACCCTTTAACTTTGTATCTGGATGAAAACCTCAGATCAGAAGAATAAGGAACAAAATATTTCTCTCAACAACAGCCTATAAAAAGGCTATAATTTTTGGCTGTAAGTGCTACAGACCATAAAAATAGTGTTACTTCCAACTTTAAAAAAAGGTATAGAGGCAGAAATACTTCAGCCTTAATGATTGAGCTGTTGGCTGACTGCTGCTTTGAAATCAGCTTCACAGAGAAGTTCTTCCTTTCGTTTTCTCCCTCAGCTCCCTCTGTCTCGCCCTCTGCTGCTTCTCTTTTTACTGGGCACTGTGACTGTAACAAAAATGTGCACCAGCCAGAGTGAAGGTTCATTTATAAATCTGCATTAACTTTAGCCAACCACAGTCAACAATTAGCACTGTGTTATGCAATCAGCAGTGCCAACATGTCTAATACAATCTGATCAAATCAGCAATAAATAGTTTCCATAACACAGGCATTAAGTCTTCTGAAGAGATTAGATAAACAGCACTGTACATTTACTTAGAATTTTCAAAGTAAATACACATTACATGAAAAACAGGAAATAAATGAATAAAATAAGTAAAACATTTGGTATGCTGTCATATTACTTTACTAACACACAACCAAGCAGAATTACAGCCACCATGCACTGAACTCTATGCTAATTAACTGATTAATGAGAAGCATTTCAGAGCAGAAATTGTCACATGAAATTAGTTTCAGGCAAACCAACTAAAACTGCTAAATAAGTTAGCAAAAAAACTTTCATCAACTTCACAAAAAAATAAAGAAAAATGTAGAGGGGTGAAGCGTGAGGTTAATCTTGAAGTGAAAAAGTGGCATCACTGAACTAACTGAGAAGGCTGATGAGTAACAGTTTATAATAACCACCGTTAATAAATGGTATATGATAGTTAATTGAAATTTACATTTAAATTTGCTTAAAAAAAACACTTAGAACATTTGTACAGCTAACTATTTATATATGTTCATAATTATTATTCACATATTAACACGTTAAAGTATTCACATCAGCACTGTTAAAAACAGTTGAAATAATTTGCTGGATCTGCCTCTAATTATCACATACATTTACCTCAGTCTAAGTCCTTCTAGCTTCTCATTGGTTACTTAAGACACATGTGACCCATAACAACAAACCACCACACATCAAACCCTCACATTACATTTGTTATATTACTGTGAATAAACATTCAAATGATGGTTATACAAGCCTTATAAACAATTTATAAAGCAACTGTAAAGTTTTCCAAACATCAGGTGCAACTTTATGATGGCAATACAAAGTTATTATTGACCATTTACAAAGTATTGTAAACATCAGTTGCAACTTGACAGTAATAGATTTGATGTTTATAGATGCTCTACACAGAATTTATTAACCATTTATTAAATACTACAAACTTATTACAACTTTGCAGTAACTATCCAGATAACATTTATAGAAGCATTACACAGTATTTCATAGCAATCCATAAAGTATTACAAGCATCAGCCTCAACTTTAAAATAACCATCCAGATCACGTTTAGAGACAACATGTTCTCACTCTCAGCTCATGAAATGTGGCAGCTAGGGCCCTGCTCTTCAAATTATGACACTGTAGGTATCCCTCTTGCATCAGGTTTGCACATGCAGGACTCTGTGGTCAAGTTAGCAATAATAAATATGCGACGTCTGAGCACACTTCCAACATAAAGGCACAAAAACATTTGGGTATGTTTAAGAAAAGATTATGCTTTTGGTTTAAAAAGTATAATTATCATCAGCGACTAATGGTCATAGTCGGTTCTCAAACTAATTATTAACCATTAACAAAGTGTTATATGCATCAAATATATCATCCATCTCTCATAATGATTTCTTAATCATCTGGTTATCATTAACAAGTATTTAATATCGTTTGTTAGCAGTGAAATAACTATTAACCAAAGTTTAAGTAACAATCAGTGCAGCATTTGTTAGTGATGGTTATTATAAAGTGTTACCAGCTGGCTATTAGATGAGATGAGATGGCGTGATTCTGTTTGTGTTATTGTCAAACAAATCAAAGTCTGTTGCTTAATACTTTCCGACTCCCCCTGCCTGTCTGTGGATCTCAGCACTGATCTAATTTGTTCCTGCTTAAGACATTAATCTGTGAAAATGGGACCCAAATATAAAATTTAAATTCATTCAATTTGAGTGATTTCCTGAAACAGCTGGGCAATGTAGTTTTTAGCACACACTGCTCAAACAGAAGTGCATTTGTTAAGGACTATTTTCAAACCCCGATTTAGTGTGCCACTGAGTATTTATGGAGCAAAGATGGTATATGTGGGCCCAACAGTGTGGCTCACTGATATATCTTTTTTTTTTTTTATCGTTTTTGGAGGCCTGTGTCACAGAGGAATAAGCTATATGGACTTTAGTCGCACAGACAATACTTGTTAGTATTTGCCCTGAAAGTCTCTTCAGCCAAAGAGGATGAGGGGTCAGAGCCTTGAACCACAGCAGCCACTGTACTCTGCACATCCCTGCGTAAAAGCAACCAAAACCCTGTTACTTACGAGAGAGCTTTTAAAAAGCCCTTCAATGCAGCGCCACTGCAGCTCGCTGTGACATTCTCACACTGAACCCACTCGATCGAGCTCTGTCTCCAGACTTTCTTGCCTTTTACTCGTTGTTACCAATCCAGGCCAATGCACTCCCATCTAAGTGGTTATCCTGAGTCTTTTTGCTCTAATTGCCCTTGAATGGTCCCTGTGGCCAGCTGTTGTGTAATGGCTGCCTCCCTTTGGGACAAACAGCCTCTCAGGAAGGGAAAGGAAGGACAATTACTAATCAATGTGTACAGCTCCCCGATGACACCCAAAGGAGCTGTGTGGTGGCTGCGTCACATTTCACCCCCAAGGCTTCCTGGAGGAAGCGGTCTTTCCCTGAGAGTTTGAGTGAATGGTTGCCATATAATGGATTGACTGTGACTGACTAGAGAGACTATTACCTACAAGTCATGGAGCACACAAAAAGGGATAATGGGGGTGAAAAGTTATTTTTGTTTATTTGCTTTTTCTTTAGTTCCATACTTATTCCACATATTGTTGTGGCTCTATATCACTTTTGTTACAGCTATTGGTTATGGTGCTTTTGTAAGCCTGCAGTTTCTGTCAGTTTAATCAACATCCTATAATATTTGACACTTTAAGGTAAGATTTACAATGATTTTCTGGCGGAATATCGCAGAAATTGAATATAATATGAAGTAAGAAGAGTATATTTTCTTTATATAATCAGCTGAAAATATGAATTGTGTTTTCGTAACTTAGAGGAAGCTGTTTATAAAGGGACCTCTTCCACAGAAGCAACCATATTGCTGCTGTGTTTCTGCAGAAGCCCAAGGATCTGTCAAATTTTTCGCAAGTTCAAATCCACACTGATCCTTTAAGAGTCAATATAAATTAATTTTGTAACTACATTTTCATCAAATAGCTCTGATCATTGAGAAAAAGCAAATATGCATTACATACACATTTTAAACTAATAACAGACTTCAATGGATAAACAAATGTATAAATGCTAAAAACATTAAAGGTAAATAGAAGTTAAAAAAAAACTATTATTGGCCAGGGTTAAGGCTGAGCAATATATTTATATTATATTGATATTGTGATATGAGTCTAGATATTGTCATGTCTTGATTTAACATAAGTGTTTACTTGCTTACGTTCACTCTTGGATGTCTATGGCATCATGAATATGTTGTTTGATCCCACAGACACTCAACAATTGAGCCAAACCTAATATTGCCGGTTTCCATAACTTCACACCAAACCAGATACATAATAAAAACTGTCCAAAGCCATTTATTAGTTTCTGGCTAAAGCAGTACAATTCAACAATACTGCATTGCTGTGCTATCTCAAACACATTCAGGCAATTTATTCATCTATATCTCTTTTTGATAACTAATTTAATAACTAATGTAATTTGAGCCTTTCCTGAAACTGTGTGGAGCCCCCCTGGGGAGGTCCCCCTCCTACTTTGACAACCTCTGCAGTAAAGTGATGTAATTTTCGAAACTTATGCGACAGCTCTAACTGTTATTATTATTGCTTTTTAATCATTATATCCACATTACTGCTGATTATTGCTCAAAACTCTCAGTGTTATTATGTGAAAGCATCAATATTTGTCCCTACAATATTGTTGCAATGTCGATAAATAACAGTATCAAGGTATTTGGTCAAAATGACTATAACATTTGATTTTATCCATATTAACCAGCTCTAGCCTGGATCTGAAAAGATTAAAAGCTTTCACACTGATAGTTTAAACTTCTCACCTACATTGAATTTTGGAGACATTAAAGTACAGATTCACTACTGAGAGATGTTATATCACTTAAAAACACTTCCTGTGGTTCACAAAACGTACAGTCACACATATCCCACTGTTTTCCCTCTCACCTGCTGTGCATGAGGAACAACACTTGACAACTGAATACATTCCTCTTCAAGATAGTGTGGAAGTGCAATCTGTCTGCTGTTGGTTCCTGTCATCTCTTTCATTTTGGCTGTATTACTCCCTCTTGTCAGAAACACAAGGAATGAACAAATGTATTATTGGGGTTATCTACCTCAGTGGGTGAGTGAAGCATATCGTCTACAGCTGATTACATCATTCTGTTAGTGCACCTGTGTCTGACAGGAGGAGCTCCACCTCCTGCAATGAAAAGACAAAGTGCTGGAACAATCCGATCTGATTCACTTACAGGAGGCACGCCGCCGTCACAATCTAGTGACAACTGCTTTCAGTCAAGCATGTTGCAGACTGACAGCAACTAAGGAAAAACACACAGGAAGCGGTCAGGATGTCTTTCTGTCTGTCACTGTTTTCGTCCGCCTCCTGAAGTGCCGTCAAGGACAAAATGTTTGCTTTCAGGACATGCAGGCTTCAGTGTTGGAACTAAAAATGGCAGTGACCTATAATAACTTTAGGTTGCTTTACACTGTGTAAGACGAAAGTTAATAATCGTGACAAGAATGAGGTAAAAGCTTTGGTCATCAATCCCAAAATGAAGAGACAACAGAGTGACAGCCTGAAGGAAAATTCTGCTGGTGGAACCAAATTCTCACTATATGATTTCTGCTGCAACCCTCTGCTACAAACCAAGCAATCAGAATATGACATGAAACGACGCAGAACAGTATTTGTAAGTGCCAATTTTCTGATAAAGTTTAGGGGAAATAACACACATATGAACACACACAAACCAAAATGATGGAGGCTTCGC
>JAJHUR010085802.1:0-11597 GCA_027495735.1 Lutjanus campechanus | reverse complement strand
GAGGAACTCCGTTATTCAAAAAGGAAACTTTCCATAAGAAAAATATTCCTAAGTAAGCTTGTTGCGTCCGTGGAGTGATTGTTTAAAACTTCGGTTCATTTTCCCCATAGAGAGATGAAAGATAAATGTGTACCCACACAAGACTTTTCAACACGCTGTTGTGCATCTTGCCTAAATGTTTCTGTGGAAGGAAATGTTTAAGGGCTTCTCAATTTGTCATATCAAAGCAGAGACACCGCTTGGAACAATACTCCCTCCTGTTCCCAATTTCCTTTCTCTCCGGCACACTGTTGTACCTCATCAACTGCGTTTCATGTGGTTCCTCCCATTCTATTGTTGGCAAAATCCACCAGTGTATCCCCCCACTGTATGGTGAGGCTGCTGCAGCACAGACACAACAATCAAAGGAGAGCTAGAGACATATTGAACCCATTGAGCCAGACACATGATGCAATGCTGCAGCAATTTACCCCCAGTCTCACATAGCTCAGAAACCACCACCTCAAAGAGAGCGCCGAGCAGCCATCTCTCCGGCATCAAGGTATGAAGGAAGGTTTTGTGGTTTTAATCAAAGTTAATGGCTGGGAAAGGAAGGCATGGGGCATTGATACAGTCATTTCATACGTGTGTTGCCCCCGTGGAGAGGGGCATATAGAGGTCTTCTTGTGCCTGCTGCAAGGGCCAAGGCCCTTTGTGTAAAGGAGAGTATCACATTCCAGCCCTGCAAGGGCCTGCAGCAGATGTCAGCACTTCAACATTGTGGAATCCCTCTCTCTTTCACACACACACACACACACGCACACACACACATACACACTCATTCTCCCCTTGAGGTTTTGTCTGTAAAAGCTGGGTATTTTGTCTCGTTGTCCACGTTTGATTGCTGCTTCCACGGTGGTCTTGTGAAACGTGGCAGCTTTGATACAAAGAAATATAATAAACAGAGGAAATTAGAAACAAGGCAGACCTTTTGGGTCACGGCTAACGTACAGAGACATGCCAGCCAGGAGGGCTTTGTGTCCAGCGAGCAGACTGCAGATGGAAATGTATACAACAGAGAATTCACAGTCGGCGGCTCCCAGCTAAATCCCATTAGACTTGCTCGCCTTTTCGGGACACATACTGTCAAACAAACAAATGCCCTCTCCAAATCAGTCTGTATTACACAACGCATCTGTCACAGTGTCTGCGAAACACCCATTTGGTTCCAGGTGAAATGAAGTGAAACACAAGGGAGCGGACATGTTTGCTAAATCCAGATCACGGCTCATTATCGCACCTTGAAGGGAAAAGGCCTTTGAGATGACTTCATTTATATGTTAAAACGTCCCGTAGCAGCCGCAGCAGCAGCGGGAGCTTTGCTGTGTGGTCCAGCGTGGAGTCATCTGTGGTTTTCACTTGAAGTGGGAAATCTGCCAGCGGAGGAATTTAGAGAGGAATGACTCACATTTTCTCAGAATTTCCCTCAAATTGAAGCCTTTTACATTCTGATGAGCTCTTATCATTGATAATACAGATACAAGGTTGAACTAATGTTTGCTCTAGGGGTGCTCTGTCTTATGTGGACACACTTTTATATATATATGTGAAGCTGTTGTATTGATTTTAAAGTCTTATGCTGAGATGTGAAAAGTGTGGCATCATGTTGATCAATTGCCCCTGGCTGCACTTGGCTTTGAAACCAGAGCCCCCTGCTGGTGCCCCTCAGGGCTGCAGTCTGGGCTTTGAACACTTGTTGATGCATCTGCAAGTACTGTGGATATAACTTCTCATTTCTGGGAAAAAACAACCCTTGTTTTGACTCCAACCTCCAGTAAATGAAAGCATGCCATCATATGATTCAAATAAATTCTCTGGAAAGACATTAACATGCTGTCTTCTAATGGAATCATTCATCCATCCTTTTTCTAATCTTCTTATCCCGTTCAGGGTTGCACGGGGCTGGAGCCTTCATTTTCACGCATATTTGATTTCCACCTCTAAAAACACCCATCATTAGTACACTATAGAAGGTTATACTGTTGTCTTTCATTGCCTGGTTTGTAGTTAAAACACTTTATGACTCTGCTGCTTCTCAAATGGGACTGGACACCAAGAGCTCTGTCTGCATTAGGAAATAATCTGTAAGCGCTGATGATCTGGAAACACTGTTGTGCTTAAGTATGAGTTGCTCTATTTTGCAAGTAAGCTAGACATTTATTACACATGTTGTTCCATGCTCTTAATCTGTAATAGATAATCAAAGCATCAGTTCTAGGGTGTGGTCGCAGTAACACAGTCGCTACTAACATCACTAACAACAGTCTCAAAGAGGAAGAGGTACAAGCATGTGTTATTTTTAAAGCTACTACAAGGAACTCTCATGTTTTGTTGATGTTAGGAGCCCCTGTAGACAAAAGTAGTAGTGTTTTCACCATAATAACCACAAAAAAAAAAAAAAAATCTCCTCCTGCTTCTTTTTAATTGGCTAACGTACTACTCACTGAAACTTTGCCTGGGAAAATGTAAACACAGGCTCGTTTCATCTGATTTCAAGGAGAATCTGACCTGGTGGCAGCCATGAAGAATAACTATGCACCATAAAGCAGGTCTAAGAAACATTTGAAGTGAAATACAAGCATTCAGTGTTTTACTGAATTGAAAATACAAGAGTATTATCAGCAAAATATTCTTAGAGTATTAAAAGTGCTTTTATCCATCTGGATTGCTTTGGTGTGAGTTGCCTTCTCTTGAATATAATGGAACTAGACGGCACTCAGCTTGAGGTCTCAAAAAATACAGTTAGAAAACTCAGCAGCAATGTCTCCTGACCCCCTCTTAAACGGCTTACTCAAGATAATCCATAGATCTTATTGCGAGCAGTTTCATAGAGGAACTACTTTCTTTCTAATAAATTACACCTGACAGCTGTATCACCATGCAGATGGGAGCATGCATCATTAATGGCTGATCTGTAATGTTAGCACCACTGAGCTAGCTAGCGTGATTTGCTGCATTTAAAATGGCATACTTTTTCTTTTTAGTATGTACAACAGCTGCCCTTACATAGTATGTACTGTTGCATGCATTATATAAAAATAAGTGGGGCATGGGGAAATTGTGGGACATAGTGCCTCTAACTCTGACCCTCTTTGTCATACATCTGTTGCAGTAAATAGGGCAAAAAATGTGTTCCAAGTCGAGCAAACTGGGTACTCGGTCAACTTTCTCCTTTCCTGTAAAAGCAACATAGAGAGTCACACGTTAAGCTAGTTTAAGTTAGCAAAATGCTAGCTGTTGGCTAACTAATGATTGCAAAACACTAACAGTACAGCTAACTAATGACTGGTGTAGATTAGCTAGCTAGTTAGCAAGTGGTTTGCTAGCATTAGCTAACTTAAGATGTTAATATATATATATCACTTTTACAGGTCTAACCCCAACATCTTTTAAAAGTCATTTAGTATGCAAAATAAACTTTTTCATGTTTTTTCAACAAAATATGGGTCCCTGGTGACTCTACAAGACCCCCAAAATACAAGAAACTGCCATCTTCCCTCTTTTGCTCGCTCCCCAATTCAAAAAATGTGTGTTCCAAAACAAGTCAGATTGTTTATGATGTCACAAAGGGCCTAGCACAACCTCTAGAGAGGTGACCGTCCCACCCACTGAATATCTAGTGAATCACAGTGGGCAGTGTCTGCTCCCTTGAGCAGTGAGCTGACCAATTGGAGCAGACGGGGCTTTTTGGGAGCGGGGACAGGAGCTAAAACAGAGTGTTTCAGACAGAGTGTGAATAAAGGTGAAAAAAATGGCAAATAAAGGGAGAATAATGTGTTTTGTGAACATTAAAGTCGGTAAGCCTGTTCTATAGGGAAGAAATGAGCATAATATGTCTCTAAACTATTTTTAAAATTTGGTTTTCTTTTCAACATAGACGAGCCGAGCACATACGGCAGCACATCTCAGTACAGGGAACAGGAAAGGAGAACGTTTACAGAGGTACTAAGCCTGTTAACTGTCATTGGAGCATAGAAGGAAAAGACGAAACATTCCCATGGTTGATATCTCCTAAACAACTCACGCCAAAAGAATCTAGATGGAAAAATAGCACTGCAGGCCAAAGTTCAAATATGTGTTTTTGATTTTTGTATGTAAAATCAAAACCTGCTAAGAAACTGCAGCTGTCAGATTATGGCAGTGGGCTGAAAAGCACAATGTTTCTTATATGGAACAGAAGTATAAGTGGTTTAAAATGTAAATACATGGGTAACTTTGTGTCCACACCTTGTACAGTTCAGGAAATTGAAATAAAAGGCCACCTTGACTCTTTAATTGGTCACTGCAAGATATTAAATTCCAAAGTTATTCTCAAATGTCAGATCCTTCATAAACCTGGTATAACACATGTCATGTGATAGACTCTGTTATCTTTAGCGCTGTTGGCCACCGCTGTTAACAAAGTGCAGGTACTGTACACTAGTACTTGTACATGTCGCCTCAGTGGGCCAGTGCAGACTGAGTTCACCACGTTAGTGTTGTGCTCTACCCATTCATTCCAGCAGTACACTGATATTCTTGTTCGATACATATATTCATTACATTTGTCTGCAGCCAGCGTTCTAGAGCAGAACCTGAACTGAATTCAATTTAGATTCACTTGCTACCTTTGTGATACTGTGTGAGTGTTTGTTATTGCTCCTGGATGCAGGATGAAAATGGAGCGGGACAAAGTCTGCAGTGTGATACAAACTGATATGAAAAACAGACACATTTGAATTCATGAGTTTTTCTCTGTTGCTGAAATAAAATAAATAGTCAAGATAGAAAACCCCCGATCTCAAGTGGTGTTCTGTTTTCAGGAATTCATCCGATCACATAAACGGAGGAGCTACAGTATTATGTTACAGGCTAACCACTGACAGTTTATCATGAATTTCAGCAGAAACCCGTCATATTTCCATTCTGACAAATGTTAGACATCTCAGTTTGGAAGGGAAGTCTTGCTCCTTGAGAATTTCCCTCCTTCCCCATGACTCAAGAGCAGATAGTCGAGTTCAGTGATCCTGGGAAGGAGTTCTTCAGCTGAACAGCTTTCTGGCCCGACGCCTCAATCATAATCTTCATTAGTGTTTCACTTGCTAAACATCTGCTGACAGAGAAGACTCAGATTCCATTATGGCAGTCTGCTTATTAATGATCCAGGGGTCAAATCGACTGCACTGCCATGCCAAACTTCATCAATATATTATTGTAGCGGAGCCCAGCATTGTGCGCTGATGAATTGTATGAGACTGAACATCTGCAAGCCTGCAACTCTTTGCATATGTTTACTTTAACCTATTGAATTTAAAAAAGTATGCATACTGAATATGTGCAGTTGGGATTTTAGGTGCTGGTTTGTGTTTTTGAAAGATGTTGGAAATCTGTCTTACATTAAAGCCCTTCAGTTCCAGAATAATGTCATGTAATATTGGTTACACATGTTTTGTTTACAGGTCAGATAAAGGATGCGCAGTGCAGAGAAGAGAGACCTCGATCGATGCGTAAAGTAAGGACTCAGCAACAAGGAAGATGCAACTACATGCACATGTCAGTGTTCTGTAAAACTGCATGTTAACACTACTTTTGTAATGAGGGCACTGAGCCAGAAATAAAGGACTTTAGCCACAGAGGTCAAGTGGTGTGTGAGTGTGTTTGAATGCAATGCACGTGGATGCATGCGCACATGTACGCTTCAATAGCTGGTGGCAGCTATTCGTGCTTGTTAAATTATATTAACACTTAAAGTTAATTATATTATATAAAAATTAAGGAGGTGGCCGCTTTGAGTGACTGGTGAGTACCATCACAGATGGCCTGCCAGCTATAACTGCTTCCTTTGGACGGCCTCATCTTTGTCCACACTCCAACCCTTTTCCCATTTTTGCATTAGTCGAGAGTTATAGACAGAGTCGGGCACTGCCAAGATGGTGACAGCTGGAGCCACCAAACTGTCAGAAGTAGATTTACTTGAGTACTGTACTTAAATACATTTTTTGAGTATCGGTGCTTTCCTTGAGCATTTGTTTTTGTTTTTTTTGGAAACTTCTGACTTTCACTCCACTACATTTCAAAGACAAAGATTGTACTTTTGACTCCATTACATTTCTAGGAAGGTTGTCATTATTCGTTACTTTTAGTCTCAGCATAGCTTTAAAGTCAGCCGTTGCTGTTTTTTCTTTTCTAAAATGCAACTGGCCACACGCTGTGTTCCTCACAGAAGGAAACCAATCGCAGTACCTGATCTCAACTGGGATCGATGTAAAAGCAGAAATACATCCGCCAGGCGCGCTCTGTAACAAGCGCAAGCAAGCTCTCCCTCTTTCATTCAAACAAAACTCAGAAATGGTGACGGCAGGAGAAAGACTAAATTAAATCTCAAGATGTTATTATAATTGGAAAAAGAGAAATAATTCCAGGTAGGCTTTTAATGTTGGATTGTTTTTATCGGGGTGAAAAATTCCACATAATTAATGTATATATATATATACTGCCACTGAAACCAGAAAGAAATCTGAATTATTTAAGAGACTTTGAGAATTCCTGACAGTTGGCTTCAATCTAATTTTATGTGGTGATTTTAATACAAATATGTCAGAAAATGACAATAGCTGTCCTTTTTGTTTTTGATTACATTTCTATGCTGAAGTTTTTATTGGTGTTTCTACAGGTTTTGTGTAGCTTTGTGGTTCTACAAGCAAGTCAGTGCACCATTAGGTGGGTTCAGAGAGTTACGAGGTTCTGTAAATGCACCGTGCAACCATGTACTTTTGAATAGTATTTTTAAAGGCAAGTACTAGTACTTTAACTCGAATAAGATTTTGACTGAGCAACTTTCATTTGTAGTTGAGTAATATTTGACCAGGAGTATCTATACTTTGACTCAAGTACTGGAGTTGAGCACAGTATCACTGCAGGTGACATAACATATTCAGGATTTTATCAGTGTAAACCATTCTACCCCAGCATTACTTGTGACAACAGCTACGTATTTTATAGCAGGAGTGAAAACAAAGCAGAACTGTGAATTAAAAAGAAAATATTTTATTTATTTTTTATTTAATAAAAATAGGTGACTTTCAATGTATTTTCAGTGTCACTTATTTTAAAGGAGAAGTCTGTAATACATTTACTGCAATAAATTGTAAAATGACCATGATTTGTAATCACATATTAAGGAAACATACAAAGTTGAAATACTTGCGTCTTTGAACTTTCTATTCTGGGTCACAGTAACTGTCTTGGTTTGCCTGTTTCACTTTAATTAGAGTCCAAATTAATGCCGAATCTTTGCCAAATGAGTAAGTGTATATAATAATCTTTTAGAAAGAGTAGATGCTTATACTGGTTAAATTAAGCAATATGTTAATGGAGTCTGGCAGGCAGTCACTGAACTTTAACTTCAGAGTGTGTATTTTCAGAGCAGTGGGCTCTTGTTTATAGAATTTACAGAATGGGAATAAAGTTGAAGAACAGTAACAATTTTGTTTCTGGATGTATCATTTTCAGACACGCACAAAAAAAGAGTGCCTATTAAGAGATTTACAGAAACAAAACTAAACTATAATTATTATAAACGACGTGCTGGCAAAGATAAGCAGTTATTGTTTGAAGTGTACACAGTGGATCCCATGAATAGCACTTATAGTATGATTCACAAATAACAATCACACATCCCCCACTTTAGATTTTCATTTTTATTTTTTTTTACCCACAAGAATGTGTTATGTTACCATTCATCAAATCCAAAATAAAGTTTAAAATATTCATATCCCATCACCCCTGCTACCCTTTGTTTTATCTTCATCGATCATGGTTTTTATCACAGCTTGACAGCTCATATGACATCTGCTTGTTCTTCGTCAAAGCTATTTGTCTTGTCAGTGGGTTAAAATACGTCCATGAAGCTTCTCTGGGTTTAGTTAAAGAACTTTCCATCATTTCTGACAACATTTCTAACAAGTTACTCACAGCAGCACATTGTGAAGAGATGTTTCGCAGCAACATTTATGTGAGTCTGTAAAAACCTTTATATACATTTAAATATGAATGTGACAACACATATTAACTCCTCTGAGCCATAGTAGTCGAATCTGCTCTGTACGCCGGGTGTAACCACAATAGATTAGTTCACTCCAGCCTGACATGTTTCTGGAATGGCACATGAGCGTCCATCATACACATAACTCATAGCCGGTCAACATTTCTGTAGACAACACAAAAGGATCCTTGTGCTCTATTGCAAACCTCTTGATTGTAACACCAGAACTATGCCCTGTGACATAAATCATTAATCTCTATGCATATGGTGCTGATTAATTTGTGTATGCAAATGGAATGCCTTGTCAGTCAAAATTATACTACGGGGATCGACGTGGAAAGGGCCTCCCAAGTTGTTTGACATGAAGTGATGAATGAGATATGGATCAAAATAGTGGGGGGAAAAAAAGAAATCAGCTCTGTGGCGCTCTGCGATGGATTTGATTTTCACCGAAAGAAGAAAAGAGCGAGCCGCTTCCTGTTCGGTTCTTTTAATGTGTCTCAACTAAGCTTGCAAAACTGACACAAACAGTTCTGACAATTTTAAAAGGTTCTTAAAACCAAATCCAGACAAATGTGGCGGTTTATAGAAATGAATGCCAAATCTGTTGTGGGAGTTCTGTTTGCAGCATGAAAGACATTAGAAGTAATTTCCATCATTATGGAGAAAATCAATTCTATTTGTGACCAATTTATAAAGACGGACTCAGATTTCATTACAGAATAGCTTTTATAGATGTGTATATACAAACATGAGCCATTTGAACTTCAATTACAACTGAAAAGCTGCGGTTCACCTGATTCTGTACATCTTGCAGTTGAAGACTGACAGCGTTCCTTTAATATTCTGCAAGATGCTGTCGCTCAGACTGATTTATGTACAGTGCCCGTAAAAAGTATTACCCCCCTTAGATGTTTTCACTTTTTATTGCTTTTATAAGTGGAATCATGGTCAATATAATTAGGCTTTTCTGACACAAAAAATCACAAAAAACCTCTTTAATGTCAAAGTGAAAACAGATTTCTACAAAGTGATGCCAATTAAATAAAAAAAAAATATATATATAATGTAAAATAAGTAATTGCATAAATATTCACCCCCTTTAAACCTAATTCAACAGAGGTTCAGCCAATTGGTGCTTGTAGTCTCACAATTAGTGAAACATTGATCACCTGAGTGCAGTGAATGTGTCTCGTCTCTCCTAGCAACTCTGACAAAAATTTTTGCAAAAGTTTAGGTCAGGGGATGGTACAAAAAAAATCGAACATCCCCTGGAGTTGAGTTAAAGCCATTATTAAGAAATGGAGGGGATATGGCACATGTGTAAATGTGCCTAGAGCAGGACGTCCGGGTTCTTCACCAGTCAAAGCTTTATGGGAGAGTGGCAAAGGGAGAGAAAGCTCATTGAATTTCAAGTAGAGTTCACCCCATGTGGGAGACTCCATGGTCAAGTGGAAGAAGGTTCTTTGGTCTGATGAGACCGAAATGGAGCTTTTTGGCCATCAGACAAGACGCTGTGTTTGGTGGGTTAGGGTTAGGGTTAGGGTTAGGGTTAGGGATGCTTCTCGGCAGCAGGCCATGGAAGGCTTGCCAAGGTAGGGGGTAAAATGAATGCAGCAAAGTAGGGAAATCCTGGAGGACATTCTGATTCAACAGAACTATGACTTGGGAGAAGATTTATTTTCCAGCAAGACAATGACCCAAAGCTTACAGTGAAAACTGCACAGAAATGGTTTAAAGACAGCAAGGTGAATGTTGTGGAGCGGCCGAGTCAAAGCTCAGACCTCAATCCAATAGAGCATTTGTGGCCGGACTTGAAAAGGGCTGTTCACACCCGATCGCTGCGAAACCTGACAGAACTTGAGCGGTTTTCCAAAGAAGAATAGAGTAAAAATGCAATATCTAGATGTGCAAGCCTGATTGACACCAGACTCTGACTGTGATATGGCCGAAGGTCCTTCTACTAAATATTGACTTGAAGGGGGGTGAATGTTTATGCAATCACTTATTTTACATTATATATTTTCATTTAATTGACATTACTTTGTAGAAATCTGTTTTCACTTTGACATTAAAGATTTTTTTGTAATTTCTTTTATCAAAAAGGCCAAATTATATTGACCATGATTCCATTCATTCAAAGCAGTAAAAGGGGAAAACATCCAGTGGGGTGACTACTTTTTATAGGCACTGTATTTCATATACTGCATGCTTTTTGTGTCTTTTCTCCTGCTTTGCATGCTTTAGTTCGTCTCTAACAATGTAACAAAATGTTGTCTGCGGTCCATGTTTCTATTAACATTAACATTCCTCATTTATTTATTTTGCATGTGTTGTTTCATAAGTCTTTGGGCCCTGTCTGGCTGATCAGGCTGATCTAAAGTGCGAGTCGAAAGCACAATCTTTTTTGTCACAACTTTTTTTGTAGCTGGGGTTTGTATGTTTATGAAAAACCTATTCCCCCAAAAAATGTTTGGTGGTGTTGTAACCTGTGACAAAAGTGACATTGCTTGATTATTAAGGAGTTAGAGCCAAAAATGTTATGAAATAATGTCATAATGTGCTATATGTTCAATCCAGTGGTCATATTACGAGTGGCAATCATCAGCAAATAATAAAACTTAATAACTCATTTAATTATGTCATTGACTTCAGTAAAAAATACTGATATTAAGTGGCTGCTAGCTGTCATATGCTAATAACTGTCTTTTCTTGTCCAAAAATTACAATCATTGCTCTCAGTGCCTCTCCTTTATGATTTAATTCCCCTACCTTTTATTATACCAGCCTCTGTTTTTTATTCATAGCAATCTCAGTTTTTGAAAAATTAATTTCCTTGAGGTGATATATTAGCAGTTGACATTTTGCTCCTAGTTTAGCTAAGCCTCATACACACACACACACTCCTGTACACACACACACACACACACACACACACACACACACACACACCTCTCTCTTATAGCAGAAAGACAAATTGAGACGTTGCTCACCAGCAGCAGAAAGCTCAGCTCCATGCAGAATATTTTGTACTTAAGAGGAACATCAATCATGTGTCACATAAAAAGTCCTTTAACTTATAGGCTGTATGTAAAATCAATGTCATATTAAGTGATAATATTTGATGAGCTTGTAACTGTTTGGTCCTCTGCCAAATATTTTCTCAAGCTTTTAATATGAGGCTTTTACTCATTCATCACTCACTCTGTCAATTATCTGCACCTCACTTCATTCACAAGTCACATGTAATCAGAAGGGATCCCTCACCACCAAGATGAGAAACACAACCTGTGATGACTCATACACAGATGAAAATGTACTTTAACAGACAAAGTCACGCTAGCTAACAACTAAATCGAAGTTGCTGACCTGGAAAAAAGCAGCTGAGAAAACTACCAACCATGCGGCGCATGAATAAACATTACAATGTCTCTGGCATTTTGTGTTATCAGAATGCCTTTTTTTTTTTTTTTTTTTTTTTTTTTTTTTTTTTTTGTTTTTTTTTTTTTTTTTTTTTTTTTTTTTTTGGGGTTTC
>JAJHUR010085800.1:10764-42161 GCA_027495735.1 Lutjanus campechanus | reverse complement strand
AGATGTTGCACACTTCTGTCCCAAAGTACATTCATGAGCAAATATTGAATATTGTGGAAGAATAATCTGTGAAATAAAAAAGACAATAGGTCTGTTTCTGTTTGAATCCTTTTTAAACAGTGTATCTTTTTAATTAACAATGCAAATAAAACAAATGGCAGCCTCATAATAAATGAAAACAGTTTCAATAAAAACAACCCCACATGCAAGATTAATCAAGAATGGCCAGACTTGTCAAAACAAACAAAACAATAAAACCCAAATATAAAAAGACATGCATGATATATTAATATATAAAGTGGGGCACAGTACACTTCACTACAATCCTTCAGGTTCTATATTTGATAAGATAAGATATAATAAGATAAGATAAGATAGAACTTTATTAATCCTCAAAGGAATATGTGTGCCAGGTTGCAGTGGCATAAGAACAACAATAACAGAGCCTCAAATATAGTATATACATACAGTATATATCCATAAGTGTAGGAGAAGTAAATGCAAAAAAACAGTGTCTCATAGAGTAGCAATAGAAATTTGATAAGTTAGGTCCAAAAGTAAGCGAAATAGAAAAAGTAATAATGGCAAAGACATTGAAAGTAATATTTGGAGTGACATTGAGAGATATATGATGGTGAAAATAATATGCACAAATATGCCACTAAAGTTAAAAATGATTGCCAGGTGGCAAAGAAGCACAGAGCTTTGTTTTTTTGTAAAATGGTGAATAAACATTCTACAAATTCTTCACAGTAAAAGTCTTCCATTACTTTGTTATCTTAAAGCTTTTACTGTGAATATCAGGGAATATTGGGTCATCATCGGCAGGAACTGAACACGACTCCCATTAGCTGAAAGTGAACATGAAGCAGTAAAATAAAGCAGATATCTGAAAGTACAAACAACGCAGAAGAGAAACAAAACTTCGAACCACAGAGGTTCAGTTAGAAGCTACAAAGGTACTGAGAGTTGAACAAAGACATGTATAAAACTTTTTTTTTCTTTCCGGCAGACAGAAAACAAAAAGAAATAGAAAACTTGCCAATGGGAAAAGAGTTGATTGCCTATTTTTAGTGGGTTAAGCGTGTTTAAAACTGCTTTAACGCCCTAATTTTTGTACAAAAACTGTATCAATTAACAGCTTTCTGTGCAAATGGAATATTATAAGTATCATATTTTGCACTTTTTTTTTTTTTTACATTATTTGCCTATTTACTTAAAGCTTACATCTTCTACAAAAAGATGCTTCCTAAATAGTAACTCTCAGGTATTTTTAGTAGGATTCCTGAGTGATGCTGGAATACTTTGTAAATATGGGCACAGGTCTGTAAAAAACTCCAAAGTTGAAGAAAATGCGATGAATAAAATTCATATTAAGTGACATTTTTAATGATATCATGCAGTCTATACCATTTCAACCACATTTCGGCTATAAAGTCAGTTGGACATGCCATGGTGGTGACTTCTGTTTACATGTCCTCCTGTGTCCTTCCACCCACAAACTAGTTCCCAAGTGTCCGCGGGCCCTGCGAGTCCCAAGACAGAGATTAATCTGCTTGTGCCCATGTGTGTGTGTGTGTCTGCTGAAGTTAACGCTGTCTGTCTCTCAAAGAACCTCTGGTCCCATGAGTAACCAAACTGACACACACACAAAAACATACACTCATCACCCCCCTGCACCACACACACACACACACACACATCCATATTCTTAAGGCATGAGTAACCCGGGTTGGAAGCATCAGGGGACGACCTTGCGTCTAAAACTGAATGCCCCTCTTCACAAATGATTTGTGTCCAAAAGCCACACTCGTCCTCTCTTACACCCTCGCCTCCTCTCCCGGGCTGCGTTGAGGAGACTAAACTTTGACTCTGACTTTTTTTTTCTTCCTCTTCTCGCAGTTTCTCCGCTGAGACATGTTGCATAACACTTGGCTTTAGTCACCAAAGTGTCTTAAGTCAGAAATATTTTGCAGCGTAGGTTGTTCTGTTTTGTGAGTGATAATGAATTGATGATGGCGACTCAGCTCTGCCACTGGGACTGATGGGGCTTTTATTCATTTGCTATTCACTTTTCTATCAGCTGATGACAAAGACGGAGCTGAGTCACTGTTCTCTCCTTTGCCAGAATTTGTAATTCAGTCAATGTTTACTGACGTCAATCTCATTGAGATTGAGTTCTTGTTTACTTTACAAGAGAGAGGGAACACATTTACTTCAGCTTTGACTCCACATATGTGAACCCCAAAACTGTGTTTATTTTGAATCAGTAAAACGCTCATTTTAGAGAGATTTGGAAAGACCTGTCCTCTTACTATTCCAGAAAATATGTAAAGTTTAGTATATAAATAAATTCAGAGATCACTGTCCACAGTTAAGATGTGATATATTACCACTATATATCGAACATACTGTCCTTTATGTCATGATTTGTTACAAATAATGTTTGAAAAAGTACATGTTCCTGATAGGTATGAAAAACTGAGCTCTTTCATAATGTTTTTGCTTTTTACAGCATTGGGACGATACATTTTTCAGATTTAAGATCAAATATACAGTGTTTGTCACTAATGGATGCAGATGTATAATGACAGATGTCTTTGTCCTGTTCAGATTCCTCTGCAGTGTTTTGTGTTTATGCGGATGTGCTTGTGTGTTTTGGTATTGTGGTATATCTCCTGGAGCGATATTTTATGTTTGGATGATATTTATTATGAGGAGAAACCCCACAGATGCAATCTGGAAGATGGAACGAGCACTCTGTGTCTTTATTACTGCTAAATTGTACCTGTATTTTTAGTTAGCTCTTGGTAAAAATGGACAGTATCTGTCTCATAACTTGTGCCCAAATAAAGCACAGCTTTACATTACTTTGATGTTACTTTGAGCAGTTACATCAAACTTAAAAAGTCTGAAAATCCAGCAGCAGATTGGGATGCCGCTGGGTGGGTAGGTGACACACCATTGGCTTTGTTTTCCCTTATGCTCGTCTTGCAGGCTTTTGATAATCTGTAATTCTGCATTTGTAAGTCAAATATATTGCATTTTATCCTGTTGAAGATCTAAATACCGCAGTTTTGCTGGAATAGAATAATTGTTTCATTCCAAACCGAGGACCAGTATCATTTCAAACAGCCAAATGTTGCTTGTTTTAAAAGAGTACCCCAGAGATTTAGTGTTATAATCCTGTGACACTGTCGGACTCAGCGGCGGACAGTTAAAAAACCTAAAATAACACGTCAAAATCGATGCAGCAGAACCAGAGGCAGAATTCACACTTCACAAGAGCCAGAATTTTGAACTAAGCTTCACAGTCCCATAAATGAACTAGTTCATGTTCATCTCTTCTTCTTTTTTTTTCCATCCCTCCTATCAGTGACTCTGGAGTCTATTTAACGTCATCATATTAAACTGTGCATGTTATTTTGAATGTTCAGGATGACTTATATCTATAGTTATTAACAATTTAAAACAAGCTGGGAACTTGGAAATTCTGACTCCTTTTTTCCAGGCATTCTGCCTCCTAGTCAAAACCCGGTGCCTACATTGCCCACGATGCAACTTGGCCGCCAACATTTCCATCGGAGCTTTGTGTAGGTTATACCATTAGCAGCTAATATAGCCTCCACACCCTCAGATTTTTTATTCATTTTCAAACTTCTGTTTTGAAGATTGAGTCAACGCTGACTCAAGTGACATCATTTGAGTCAGCGATCCCATTTAAGAACACATTTTTAAGTTACTTTCTCTGAAGTTAATAGAAAGATGCAATCTGAAAGATGAAGCGAGCGTTCTGCGGCTTCACTGCTGCAGAAATGTACCTGTATTTGTCAGGATATTGTTGCTGATGAGGGCACAGGACGGCGGCATAACCGCCAGTGACGTAACTGACTGCAATTTTCGCATCACTTCTTTAGTCTTTCCATGCGTCTGCCTTCTCTTGTCTGAAAGTTTATTTTAGTCCTCTGTTCTCGCAGCCTAATGGTTTACCCAGCTGGTGCTATGCCTCCCTGCTCTCAGCAGGCCGAATAAATCCTTGCTTTCGTGACACGCTCCAGCATTTGAGCAGAATGCGCATAGACAACCCTCAGCAGATATCATTGATCAAGGGTTGGAGAGACACTGATCTAAATATCTTCACTGCTGGTGGTGGGTTGCAAACTCTCTGCCATGTCATCTCCCCCCCGTTTCCCCTCGGCTCAGCATAAGGCATCAGAAAAGCCGCCTTTTGGCTTATCTGTTGCTACACTGTTGCACAACATGGCATTTTTACATAATTTTTAATGCAGCTTTAATGTCATTGTAAAATGCAGAAACACTCACCATAATTCACATTTTCAATCATCATCAGCTTAAATCAAAAAAGGGTTAGGGACTGCCTAGTGTATGGCCACTAGTTCTAGGTAATGTTATGCATGAACTACATTTTCTGAAATAATCTCACTTGGTTTAAAGTCCAACACAAAAACACATAAATCAGGCTTTAATAAGCACAGTATTTCCATCGGTATTGCCTCTAATTTAACTTCAAAATATCACAGATTTGACAGATAAAACTTGTTTCTTCATTAACGGCTCCACTCCGAAAAACCAGCACAACATCTTCCTCCTCTCATCTCTTTGGTGTCCTTTAGTACAAAATGATCACAGATCAACATCCCCTTTGACAGATCAGCCCCTTTAATATAAGCTCAACTCATTAAGGGAGCGGCGTTGCGTGCATTTGATATCTTAAGATCTTAAAAAAATTGCGCACTTCAGTGTATTTGTGGGTATTTTTATCTAAAATAGATATATGTGTGGCAAGCTGGCACCCAGGCAACAAAGCTGACAAATTAAACATGAATTAGCAGGTTCAATCGACGGCGCTGACTGCAGGGTGCTCTCCAGCTGTGACATGTCACACAACGGCAGGCAAGTATTTAATCTGTGTTGCCCACCATCAAAGTGCGAGCTGACAAACCCTAATTATAAGGCGCTGAACTTTGTTAATGGTGCTGCACTGTGGGTAAACCTGCTCCAGCCGCTGCAATAAAACTCCTGATTTCTATATTTGTGCCGTAAGTGTGTAGTCAGCAGTGGGCTCAGCCACACCTCTGTAATAAATACAGCATTTACAGGCCAACTAAGAACCCCAAGTTCGTAAGTTTGCAAATGTTTTTCGACTTGTGTTCAGTAAACTGATACGGGCAAACTGACCAACTTTTCGGACAACGGCAACAAAATTCTGGAAAAGTTGTGGAATGCTCAAAAAGCACCCGTTTGGAACATTTCACAGGTGAATAGAAACCATACAGATGGCAAGGACATGTGTTCGTACCCAGTGCATGGCTAACTTACATATTTTGGAAGGTACGACAAGGCTGAGCCACATTCTGGATGTGTTACAACAGCATTTTAAATGAGCTCAGGTCTTAGACAGGCCTGTCTGTCTCACTGATCCCTATAGAGTGCAATAATAAAGCTGACACTGGAAAAATACAGAAAAAAACAGATCCATAGCGGTATCTGAAACAAATATCAGTGCAAACATCTGGTTTCACAAACATGCAAAATGTTGAACAGTCAAGCAAGGACAGCAGGAATGATACTTGTAATGCCTGTTTGTTGTGTTCCCTTTTTTTGTTGCCAGTGCCTGAAAAATGAGCAGCCTGGATTCTATTAAGCTAGATTAAATTGGCCGTAATAAAGTTTGCGTGACGTATGTTTTAATATTGATTAAAGGCGGTTTAAGATGGATGACCACTGCAGGAGTGCTCACACTGGATTGATGCTACGCTTTGGAATGTCTCATGATTCAAAAGCATGAAGGCAATTCCTTACATTTTCTGGTGGCAACACACAATGTAGCCTCCCAGACGTCTATTCACAACCATAATTAACTTGAAATTGAACCTGAAACGGATCTCAAAACAGTATTCATCATTTAAAGAAAGCACGCGGTGACATACGTGGAAGTATATTTATCCCCGCTGGTTTTACACCCAGTGCTTGAATGAGATGCTTTATTCAGAGGAGCTCTCTGTGCTCTTGTCAAGCCTAATTTGTTCTCCTGCAATGGATCTGTGCATACCAGAGTGACACGACAACCTCTGCCAGCCAGAGATAAACCCATAATGGAGAAGTGAAATTAGTACGTCCATAAGAGTGAACAGGTGGGAGGAATGACCCGATGTACTGTAATGATCACCGGCAGTGTTTTGCTTTGTATATTGCCCAAATTTATTCCAACAGTCCAAAACACACGAGCCTATTTTGGTGTGTATAAAACATGACTTAATTCTTTAGGTGCTTTTTTTCATCTGAGCCGAATGTAAAGCTTTTATGTTTCCTCTGAGTGGGATTGGTAAATAAGAGAGTCTGAATTCTCTGATGCTTTATTATTACTCGCCAGGTTATCAAAGGAGTTTTGCCGCTTTATTAGTTTCAGTTGTTGAATAATGAATGCAAAGGATGCTTTATCTCTCAGCTGGAATCTGAGATCAAATGGCAATGATTAAATCGTTTTATTATTATTATTATTATCAAGCTGATCATAAACAGTCAGGCCTTTTAAGATGATGTGTATGATTTAGGGGGATCTATATGCAGAATATGATATATGTTCTCAGTAGTGTACTCACCTGAAATTAAGACACATTGTGTCTTAGAGTGAGCCGTTTTTATTTACAGAGGGCGTGGGTCCTTTTTCCTAGTAAGATTATGGTCTAAATCACTACTGTCAAGTCTTCTTTTTATGGCCAAATTTAGGGCTGGGTTACCATGTGGTTGACAGGTCGTGTTCATTTAGATCAAACTGCCAAACTACACAGTGCTGATCCAATGTGAATCAAGATTATGTTTTTTCATTGCCTATTTCTCACCTAAACTGTCTGCAGAAACATAATTTGTGTACTGTTTAGCTGTAATCCGAGAGAGATTGCGACCAGGCGGCCAGCTCAAACTATAAAACTAGGCGGAATTGTCCAAATATGGATCAAGATTCTGTTATTGCATTGCCTAAAATGTTCAAGAAAGATTGTGACCTGATTATGACCAGGTGGCCACCGATGTGACCTGGTTCCGGCAGGTGGTGTTCAGTTGGTTGCAGTCTACAACTTCACCACTAGATGCCACTAAATCCTACACACTGGTCCTTAAAGGTTTAACCCCGATATCATATCTTTTCTAAGACTAGGTACACACAGAGCTTAATGGATGTATGGCAACAGTCTGTGTGGCAAGATCAAACGAAAACTTGGAGCACCGAAGAGGCATATGATAATGGGAGAAAAATAGAGTCTGGTACTGAATAAAGGGTTAATAAAAAGTGCTGTCTTCATCGATTTGCAGAATATTTTTTCAAGCATGATGTCTGCTGCTCTAAAGGTCAGAAGAGAAAAAGATGAAAGTGCAACCTGGAACATCTCCCCCAACTCAAAGCTAGACAGGCAATTATTGATTTGAGGCATAAGAAGCCGAGACCACAAGTGAACACAAGCCTGACTCATAATCTAGCGAAGGTTTTCCACTTCTAGACATCGAAATGGGCAGTCTTTGTCAGTTTACTGGTCTGTAATCATTTTCTCGACTTAAGGCACTTTGGTGTTTCTTTCAGCAAGCTGCATCATTTCCAAAGTTTACACTCAGACTTTGATTTGCTCAGAGGAGAAGAGAATCAATCTCGGACAGAATCCACCTTACCTCACTCTCGGCGAAACCTTGAGTCTTCAGAAAGTCAGCTCATCAAAATGTTGCTTCAATGCCCGGTTACAGAGACAAAAATACAAAAATAGGATGGCGCAACAGATATGAGCTCTGTTTTTGTAAGTGTTCTTTTTAATGGGAGTCTATTTGCACATAGGCACCGTGAGAATTTGTTTGTACGTGGTTAGTCAACACATTTACGTGACTTGATTGGAGGACGCGGCTTGTGGTAGTCCATAGCGACTGTCTCTTTTTCATCTGCCCTGCTAAGTGGGAAATAAAGTGCAAATCCTCTTAATCGCTCATGCTTTGCCTTCTCAGACAGATATTGTGAGCTGGCAAAACACTGATGCTTGACTCTGCTATGCCCTGTCCAGACTTCTCTCCAGTGTAGTAAGCCTGGAAGAAATAGCTAAACACTACTCATGGCGACTTTCATATTTTTGAGTTTTTATGCCTAACACGTTAGCAGGTGGTTTCCTATTTTCGAGAATCAGAAAATCCTCCTTATATTATCCTAAAACGCTGGGATTGGTATTGGAGTCTACAAAAGTCTGTGCGCTCATCCGATACCACGTCTGATCCAGACACGTTGGCATTAGATCAATATCTGCTGATGCGCAAAGGATAGGTACTGGAATTGTAGCAAAAAGCAAAAATTGTATCAGAACATCTCTACTATTTGGAGCAGATTTGGAGAAATATTAGCATTTGTTTGCTATTTCTGGCTATTTGGTGAACGTTAGTCCTTTATTCATTCGCCTTTTAGCTCTGTTTTGGTCTCCACCAGCTCCGGAGGGAAATTATAGCTCTGTAGCGGCCAAATGTTGTACTATGTTTATTAGCTTGTTGCTAACTTTGTCAGTTTTCTGTACGATGCTGTGCTGGTAGCTTACAGTTGGTTTATCAGAGGTTGTTTCTCTTTTTGGGGTAAAACATCTGCTTGCTGTGGCTGAAAATGATGAAAAATGAGAGCCATGAGACTGAAGAAAAAGTTTATTTGGAGGCCATAAAGAAAGATGATAAAATAAACCCTTAAACTATGTTCCGAAAGTCCTGTTCCCTAAATTTGTATGGCACATGATGAAGGGTCTGATCTTCCCATGTTCCCCAGCACATAGGTTTGGCAGAACATCGGAACATCGGGAACTTAGGACACAGGACCTTGGGAGCTGGACCCTGGGAACATAGGATCATGGGAACAGTGGGCCTTGGGAACGTGGGAGTCTGAGAACATAGGATCTTGGGAACATCGAACTTTTGGGAATTTAGGACCCTGGAAATATACACTGTCCCATAAAAAGACTACAGAGGTGGAGGTGATAATTCTCTGTGGATCCATAACGACAAGGGAATCTATTTTACATTTCACATTTCATCAGCTGTTAATGGAAAACTACTGATTAATGACAAGGGGATCAGCAAAGGCATACATTAAACAAAATGTTGTTACATCACTTAAGAAAATTCGATGAAGAGTGGAATGAAAGCTCCCATTTTTATCATTTCATCCCGCAAAGAGATGAATAAGATCCCTTTTGGTAAAGCACATAATGCACATTTAAATGTTGGTTCCATTAAGAGCTCCATTAAAAGGGGCAGCCTGTGTGAAAGAGAAATTTAGAAATAAGTGACATGTCACAACTTCATTTAACATTACTCACTGTCCACTCCGTCTCGAGACAGCCTTACTAATAGGTTCAGTATGAATGGTCAGTCCACAATTATACTCCTCCACCCTCGTTTTTTTTTTCTTCCTCCGACCCTCCAGATGCATCTCTGTGGCAAGGCAAATGTCACTAAATGCCAGGCCAGGCTTACCATTCCAAAAGCTAAATGTTAGTTCATCTGCTGTGTCAATTTCCAATCAGCCTTAGCAGCTGTTCCCTGGGTTGGCCCTTTTTAACCCCAGTGACAGGAATAAGATATTGACCCTTTGGCCTTTGCTGGCTTAAGGATGTCACACATGATAAGTCGGGTTAAACTGGGGAAAACCATATTTGTCCTTCATTGATCAATAATTATCTCTGCCTGGAAAACCTTATTTATGCCTCCAGGCCGGCGACAGCAGTGGCCAGAGGCATTATGTTGCTCAGTCATCCGTTCTTGCGTACGCAATATCTCAAGAACACCTTGAGGGTCACTTGGTCATAAGGATAAACTCATTAAATTTGTGTCCTTAAAGGTCGAAGATCGCTGTGAACTCATGTCTGTCCCATCCTCACGAGCGTAATATCCCAAGGCCGCCTTTGGGGATTTTCTTCAAACTTGGCACAAATGTCCAATTGGACTCAATGATGAACTCCTTAGATTTTGGTAGTCAAAGGTCACTGTGATCACACATCCATCCCATTCTTCTGAGCGCAACATCTCAGGAACGCTTGGAGGGAATGTCCTCAAATTTGGTACAAACATCCCGTTGGACTCAAAGATGAGCTGCTTGCTAGGATATTAGCAATGCTGGAGTGGTAAGTGGTTACATGCAATTAAATTACAAAAAAATGTAATTGTAGTCATTGCAGTTATTGAGAAAAAAAATATGTAATTAAATTACAGTTACTAATCAAAATGTTAGCGATTACAATGGGGTGACATCCAGATATTCTTTCCTGGTTGGCTGGTTGAGATCTGCACTGTACTGAGTGCATTCCTCTGGTTACCTTTGTTTCTAAGATTTAATATAAAAAAAAAGAACCAGACGTCATCAATTGCAGATTTCAGTTTGGTCTTGTGGGAGCACTCAACAATCTGCTTCTTTCTGTCAGTCTGTGGGACATTTTACAAGAGGCTCTCACGGAAATAAAACAGCTTGTTATTGCTTTTAAAGTGCACCCTTTTGTTCATCACTGGGGTGATTCATCAAAAAAACACGGGTGACATATTTTGCACATCCTTTAACAAATACTACACAGCCGTAAACAGTTTGTCAGAGCGTCTTTCCGTCTTAAAACTTCTGGATCCAAACTTCCTGACAGTTTCCACATCTGAAGTTGTCCACTGAGGGATGGCATCTGGAGGACAATGAACCTTTTGTTGTGTTGATTAAAGCTTTATGAAATGAGGCAGATGAAGAAATAAGCAAGGCCCCGAGCCTCAGCCAGGCATGTTGTTGGAATAAGAATATTGCTTCCCTGTAATTAGGTTTAATATTGTACTTAGAGGAGTGAATCCGACTTTATGAGAATTCAAATCCAAACAAAGCGCCACAATCAAATATTGAAGCAAAGATGCCAAGGAATATGGAAAATAATGAATCATATACAAGTACCCCTTTCAAGAGGGAGAAGACTACCCAGAGAGCTGACACATCTAGCTATATTGCATGCCCTGTTAGTTAGCTATGAAGTGAAAATGAGCATCCTACTCTGAGGGATTCAGCCTGACAAGTATGTGCAAATGGAGTGAATCTCCTCAAGTGTACCCTGGGTAACAGTTCCCTCTCTTTTTTTCCTCCGCTCTCTTCCTCTCCCCCCACTCTCCCACAGTGACACTCAACATCTGTAGCCACTGTGACACAATCTGCAAGTAATCCATAACCATAAATCCGATGACATCTCATCTGAGTGGTGGTGGGGGTTTACATCCCCGCCAACACAGGAGCAATATCACCGTCCACTAGCCAAGCATCTCCGGCACCTCCAGAACCTTGAAATTAGAACAACCAAGCGGCGGATATCATCTGCACACAGAACAGCTTTTTTTCCCCCCTCTTTTTAATCCCCTCTGACACACATTCACAGGCACATACTGTACCGCGTTGGACGTACTGTATGTGCTATTTCATCTGCTAATAAATCATGCTAATTTGGCGTCCTATTAAAAATCCAATGCAGGGCTGGTCAATGTCGTTTGCCACCAATATTATGAAGGCTCTTCCGTGACCGCTGCTCGCGAATCTATCACTGTCCACTGAAAGCAACTCCAGCATGACGCAGGGATGTATTTCTCAGCTGCTTCAGAGGCAACTGTCTCTAATCCTGTAATGAAACATGTCTCATCCCGCCTTTAAAGTGAGACTGTGTGACCTTTGAGTGAAGAAATTACACATGCTCATGCTCAGCTGAAAAGTTTCAATCATAAGCAATAACACACACGCCCTCGCTCAGTTGAATACACTCAGCCACCGTTTTACTTGGCCTGGTATGACCAGTAGCTTATAACGCTAATGTTAGCTAAAGTTTGCAAAGTTTGGTATTTTTTGCAATTTGGTGCACCCAGTTTCAACTGCAATTAATTTACACTGAGCAAGCACCCATCCAATACTCAATATCAGTCCGATACTGGTCAAAATCATTGTATCAGATATCTAACTAACTTTAACAACTCTGGCACCACTCTCCATCAGCATTCCCTCTGACCCAGGCCTGAAAACCTCTTCGTCCTGGTGGTCTAGAGGTGCTCGCGGCGTAAGAGCTGAGGCAGGGCAGCCCTAAAATCACCATACAATATGATCCAGTTTCACCAAAAATCAGTGACATCAGTGGTAGTGGGTGAGGTTACATAGTACAACAACAGGTGTTCAGGGCTATGACAAGTCAGAGTTACAAAATGTTGCAATAATCTTGGACAAAAGGGAGTTCCAATAGCGCCATTCATCTGCTGTGTCAACTCACAAGCATCAGTCAAACTCTGAGGCGCGATGATAGCTTTTCTACCCTGAAAAGAGCAACACAATTAGAGGAAACGTTGAATATTTCAATTCTGGGACAATGGAAATTTTGAAAAATAGTAAAGGAGCACCAAAGACAAAGGGCTACTGGCGGCTTTGTTACAATTACACCGATACTAGTCTCAAAACCTATTGTTGTCAAATGCTAATGCACTTCACCAGTGGGGTGAGGCACATCAAACATATCAGGAATAATGGAAGCTTTAGCTTTAATGCATTTTTCTTCCTTTTTATTTCCACTCTTAATGCATTAATGTACCTTTAATGCATTAGGGACCAAATGCTTAGATTAAACTATTGATTTCTTCTGTATAGAATGTATCAGTCATTTTCTTTTTCAGGGCTACACGTGAGGCATTGTGCTGGAAAATCCATTAATCAAGTAACATATCTGGCAAGTACAGAGAATTCTTTTTCTCACATTCTTATATTTCCTATTGTCCAGCAATGTGATTCAAGTCTCTCATGATAGCGTCAAGTTCATGCTGTATCTTGCTCCAAGGCTATCTCGATGGTAAAACAGGCTGCGATAACCATCCCTATTATGTCTGATGCTGCCAAGCTGTCACCGTCTATGAAATAACACCACTATTAGCAGCTAATGGTGAGTTCTACAAAGGACAGATTTCGAGTAAGGATGCCATTAAATTCCTCAGAGGTCAAGCACAAGAAGTGCTGGTGTGTGTATTGTATGTCTGTGTGTGTGCGAGCTGCAGCTGTACAGTGTGAGATTGTTTAATGGCGCCCTTTAATCACAATTGAGGTCACTGAAACACTCCTGAGCAACAGAGAGTGCTGCGCTAAAGACATCACTTCAGTTCAAAGGATTAGTGTAAGCAGAGATGGATGGTTTGGAAAGGCGGCGTAATTAGAGCTTGTTATGGGAAATTATGACGGTATAACAAAAAATGTCAGAGAAGACATTGGACTAAGACGGTTAATATTTCATTGTCAAAACACTGGGTAATGTGGAAAAATGATAACACTTTGTTTGATGGGAGTGTACGTAAGATTGTCATTATATAGTCATCGCCAACATTTTATTAAGACTTTTTAAAAACTTTGTGGAGAGTTGCACAAGCTCAGAACCAATCGGTGCTTTGCTAGCATTGTCAATGTCTAGCTGAGTCTGACCAAACTGGAGATCCTGGTCGGAGGTGGTTTTCCTGCTGGGTTTGGGTCCTGTCACCCCAGGGGTGAGTCAGCTAATAAGGCAGCTGGCTCCATGGCTAACTAAGCTAACTAGCTAACACCAGCGACAGATAAGAGCAGATTATCCTACTTTAGCAACAAGCAAACAAGCTAACCTCTATCTATCCATCAGGTAACTCTGTAAGCCAAATCACATGGGTACTGTACTCTGTCGTTAAACTGGCCTTATAACATTTAATGTCATCTTTATGACAAGTCCAAATGGAACCACTTTAGTTTAAGTCCAGGGAATTACTCATGACATACAGCCATTGTCAAACCAAACACATATGACAGTAAAATGAAACATTAAAACATAAAGCTAAACAGTTTCTTTAGGTTTGACCACATCAGGTTGTCATGACAAAGACAATGGCAGGTCATGCTGTCCTAGTTAATATCAAGCTGTCATAACAAAAACGTCGGTGTCTTGGTTAATGTCAAGTTCTCATAACAAAAAAAAACATCTCAATGTTTTTGCATTAAAAACAACTGACTGAACATGTGTCGTGACATTGTTATGACAGTGCAAAGACAGGCTTATGCACACCCCTTCAAAATAAAGTTTCACAGGGAAAAAAACAGCAAATATAAGATATCAGTGAATACATACGTACCTATTTATCCTATGCCAAGCTGGAATACATATCCCCAAGGCTTTGGATTTAGGAATGCACTTTTAACAAGCTGACATAAAGGAATGTATTCACGTGTTATGAATAAATCATTCCCCTGGTGTAGAAAAAAATGATTTATAGCATCAGGTCAAAACCTAACCTGTTAAATGATCACATATGTCATTGTAATGGGGGGCGGCAGGTGATTTTACTATAGCACGCATGCTGGTTTGTTAAAAGAGGGCGCACAGGTAGCTGTGTGTTTTTAAGGCTGCTAATGTTAGGTGGTGACAGCTTTCGGACTCACGCAGAGTTGTGAGATGGTTTTTATCGGAGCAAAAATATCACTAACAATCTGCTGTGGAGAAGAGAGACACTAATTACTAGTTGTGGGCCTCAGTGTGGCATTACAGAGGAATTTCTAAAGGGACTGTCTGGTGAAAGAGTTTGAAGAGGGATTGTTTGATTACTTGTTAATGTGAATTCTCAGCAGGTTGAAAGATATTTGACGGAGGCAAAGCTGCTTTGGAGGCACGTTCAAATAAAAGAAGAAACTAAAAAAAAAAAAAAAATATGCAGTCTAGCTTTTTTAAGCTTTTTTGGTCGCCCAGTTAACTCAGCCAGGCGTCAGTCGAAATGTTTAATATCACCTTGGAAACTTGCATTGAAGTGGTACTTGTCAGATGGATTTACAGCGGGAAGAATTAGTCAGTTATTCAAGTCATCTTTCAAGCAAAAAAAAGTCAAACATTACATGGTCGAATCTTTGCAATCTTTGCAAAGGATTTGCTGCTTCGTCTTTTGTCTCCTGTGGCGTGTTAGCTGGACAAAAGAAGCAATTTAATATAATCTCCAAGGCATTTAGAAAGTGTGAAGGGCATTTTTCACTATTGTTTTACGGGCAAAAAGATGTGCATGGGTATTTCTTCAAACATTCTTTCATACTTTTTCTTCTCTTTTTGTTATTCAGTATATATACGTTGCGGAATATCTTGCCTTTTCTCCAGTCATGACCACAGCAGCTGAAGGTTTTCTGGTCATTTAGGTCATTAAGGTAACTGCATGAGTTTCCCTAATCGGCACTAACTTCTCGTGGGACAGCTGCTCGAACGATATCCTTCTGAGCTCATGCGGTCTCAGCTAGTTTCCTAACTGCTTTTTGCTCCGTTTCTCTTTGATGTGATTCATAAATGGCACAAAAACAAATTCCTCATCATCAGTGGCATCAGCTACATCTTCATTTCTTCAGAGCTGCTGTTGTGTCGTCATAATCAAGGAAACTGTTGATCTGCACTAAACCTGACAGCCAGGTGCTGCACCATCACGTTACTGACAGTAAGCTAATTTAAACAAAGGTTTTCATCAATGTCTTTGTACTTATTCAGACACAGTCACACAGCATTGCCATCACAACGGCCAAAAAACCCAACATTACCCACTATCACTTACATCCATAATACTGCAAAATAAAAAATGTAAAAACTTTGACATACTTCAAGTGTCTAAACTCCCTATATAGAAAATAATTTGAAAGACAACCTTTTTAAAAAAAAATATATATGACATTTTGAAACCTGAACATTTGGCCTGGGTCACCAAAGAAGAAGTATTTAAGGGTTAATTGATTACTCAAGAAAATAATCTGCATAATGATTTGTAATTAAAATAATCGTCCCCTCTGAACAAATTCAAACTGAACTTAAAGCTAAAGTGTGCAACATTTCTGGATTATAGTGTCTAAAAACGTTATGTGTTATATAATACAAAATTTAAACACAGAATTTAATTAAGGTGAGATAATTTGTACATTGTAATGGTACGTTTCCTGCTAGCTGTTGCTAGCTACAGTAGTTGACACGTTATAACTTCCGGGAAAACATGGGATACGTCTGATATTTCATATCACATTTTGACGTTTAGGAAATCCAGTGTAGCATTAGCATTACATTGGAGGTCATTTTTCAGGCCATTAACTACAAGTCCTTTTAGCTTCATTTTGGTCTCCACCATCTCCTGAGGTAGAATTCTTCACTACACTCACCGGCTAGTTGCTGAAATGATCTGTCTGCTATTTGTAGCCGGACAGGTAGCATACTTTGCATTTAAGGCTTTGAATTTCTAAAAACAGCTGTCTGCAGTAGCAGGAAAGAACGCAAAATCAAAACAGTTACCTAAAAGTGGCTAAAATGTTCTGTAGAACTCAGGTAAAGAGCAGCGGGTTATAATTCTCAGTGTGTTTGTTAGTTAGACACTCCTAACATTACACATATTCATTTGATTAATTGTCAATATGTGAATATTGACTAGTGCAGCTTTAACTGTCTTGCAGTGAGGCCAGCAGAAACTCAGCTGCAAAAGTAACCACTGAGTGAAATCACCACCTCTGCAAGCCCCAACAAAACTGGACAGTTAATTGCTCTGCATCCATGTAATGTTTGCATAACTAAAACTCTAATCTTCAAAGTATGGTTCCTCTGTTAGCACAGGAATTGTTCTTCATACTTTGACAATAAAGGAATCCTCCTTTATGAATTCAGCTCCAGTTCCCAGCGTGGTGAGTGGCCTGCTGTGCTTTTTACTAACACTGGCCTGTCTAATAGCTGAATATGGCGGATGTTCTGAATAATGTGCCTCCAAGTGCCGTGCATAAGAAGTGCAAGCAGCCTGGGAGATGAATTGGCTCTTTGTAGACTGGTTCAATGATCGCCCAAATGTTTTATTGAGTGAAATGTTTTGACCAATGATATATGAACCATAAATATGTATTGAACTCGTTGTTTGATGAATAGCTTAACAATGTTTAGACTTGGCTGAGGATTTTCGCACCGCATAGCATGATATCACAAGGGAGGCACAATGAACGGGAAGGAGAAAAAAAAAAACAAATTGGAAAAGCAGAATTAGAAGTGAATCTATTACTATGCATCAATACAAAGTGATCTGGGGCTGTGGATGTTTTTAAATGAAGGGAAAAAATGGTTTGGGCTGAGAAAAACATGGGAGAGGTCAGAGAGGATGTTTGATTATGTTTGGCCTGCGTGCAGCATTTCGATTGGCCCTGCAATTGCCCAGCAGACTCAAATTAAATCAAACATCCACAAATAAAACGAGTTCAAGTAAACAGAGGCGAGCAAATAGAGTACTCTCAAATAAACAAAGTGCACTCCTCTGGTTTTTTATCTGGATGGCCATTTGGAATAAGACCCATTTGCTTTGACAAAATGTCAAGCCGGACGGGTGCTAATGTCAGAATTTATGTAATTCTAAAACCCTCAGCAAGAAACTCACTGAAAAGGGACACACCATCTGTTATAGTGTAGTCAAACTCACACAAGTAAAGGCTTCAGACTTTTTTCATATAGCAATAGAAAATAAACCTCCGGGCTGCCTTGGTGGTCTTATGGTTACTGTAACATTGTTAAATGGCCTCAAGATGGTCAGAATACATACAAAATGCGAATTCCACAATCTCTAAACTTTTACAATTAGCCATCAGCCACTATAAATCAACAAAACGGACTCACAAAATGTCAAGAAAAGAAATAATCCTAGACCTGTTTTTCTTATTAAACAGAAAAATACTACCGTGCACCTTCTGATTCCTGGTTCCAGCATAACTGCATTGTTAACTCATCATAAAACGCGCTTCATTCGACAAAATGATGTTAAAACTCACCCTAACAGCCTATGTTTGTCTTTCCACTGCCCTAGTAATCGCCAACTCTGGTTTGGTCGAATTGAATCCTTAATTCATTGAGTTAAGTGTAAAAATATTCTGGCTCTACGTCGTTTTCCTCTCACTTGTTCTTTGACCAAAAAACAACTGATATTGGACTTGTAGAAAGCTAAAGTCAAAGATATCCTGACTGTCCTACATCTTTTAAAGCCCATGTCTCCAGTTCATAACAGTAGCACTCTTTGTGACGAGTAAACAGAACTTCTTGTGTAAAACCGTTGAATTTTTTATCGAGGGTCCCTTTAAGGTGACTGTGCAGGAGGCTTGAGGCAGGTGGTGCAACGTGCAGAGCAACCAGGACAGCAAACGTGATCCTGGTCACAAATCACAGTGAAGCACAAGGCCAGCATGTGGTCCTCTCAGCTACAGCAGCCGCTGGAACTGACCTCACCCTACTGAAAAAAAAAAAGAACACTAGTCTGTCCCTGTATTCACCTTCAAAATGACAAAAACAACAATGAAAACCGACGTCAAAATCTACACTCTGAATACAAGACAGAAGATAGTGTCTGCTGTCTTGCAATCTCTGAGCTCATCGACTATTGTCTGATGACAGCTTAGCCTCTGGGGGTTCGTTTCTTTAAACAGATATTTGCATATGAATGCAGATTTAAAAAAAGAGAAAAAAAAACTGTTATCAGACAAAAAAACCCATAACAATAGGTTCCAAGATTGCATTTTGGCGAGGGTTGCAAATTGTAAGCACTTTCCTTCATTGACCAATGAGTAACATTAACGATCAATTAATTGATTAATCAGCTTGTGGCACTGCAGCTTTACTTCCACAGCAACATATTGCATATTCTGTTACATTAATACACAGCCTATAAAACATACAGTATAAAGACATATTGAATGCATATACTGTACTTGAATATCCAAAAACATGTGGAGCCCGCTCATAAAAATAATCTCTGCTATACTCAGATCTTTATTTGACCGTAGATCTTCTAAATTTTACTTGAGCAACCAAACTCTTAACGACCAATTAATTACATATTGATTTATCATTACCACCCCTAATCTCGGACAATGCATTATGCCTATTTTGCCCTCCATACCGGCTTATTACCTGACTTTTTAAAGAATTTTGCAGCCACGCTTAGTTCTCCGACACACTTGGAAGGGGAGGGTGAGGTGAGCTGCCTGAACTTATGCACTTAACTGAACTTAAACAATAAGTCTTTGTTGACATCCTTCTTTCTTATGCAGATAAGTTATTTCATTAAGTATTCTCTTTTTATATACCTAATTAAACTTAAATAATGACTAAAAACAGATAAATCCACTCTGCAACTGTGTTGATTTAGTATTTTTTCTAAGTATTTGTCTTTTATTTCATGATTAAATTGTGACAACGGCATAAATGAGAAAAATATTGTAATAAAAATAGTTTATTATCCCCTGACAAGTGAAGATCAAATAGTTGTACCTTTACTCTTTTTACCTGCATGCAACCAAAGCCTGGCTCAGATGTAATCAGGCAATACTACTCAGACTACAAACGGAAGCCAGAACACTTCTGATACCAAAATCTTGTTCTTGTGTAATGATTCTGTGATTGAGAGTAGCTGTTTTGCAGGGATTGGTCATGCACATGACAGTGCTCGGACCAAAAGATCCACCAATGAAAGTAACACAACCGCCCAACCAGAGTGAGTCACTATTTTGCTGTGGGACTTAACGCTTCAGAGTCAAAGGTTGATCTTTGACCAGACTGAACTTTTGAGGAGGCCGTCATGGCGACATTACAGAACCGCATATTTTCATTCATTTCAGAACAAAAACAAGCGTCATAAGCTGCAAAAGGGAGTAAAGTACCCATTCAAGGTTCATTTTTTCTGAGCGTTCCTTTGCAAAAAAAAAAAAAAAAAAGCACGACCAGGTCACACAGGCTGTTAAAACCCTTCAAATGCATTACCAGTTGTGATCATTTAGAGCAAATCACAGTGTACCCATCGAGGAGCCTCTCTGACTCTGCTCGCATGAAAATAGCGGTTATTTCACCGCTGCTGCGTTTGTGCACATCACGCGCGATGCATCATCATCTTCTACATCTTTTCTCTCAGATTTTGAAATTCATGGACATTCGCTCTCTGTAGGTGGTGCTGCTTTCTTTGTCTTTGTCAGCCATACCCCAGCACACCCTCCTTTTTTTTTTTTTCTTTAAAACTAAAGAGAAATGTACAGAAATCTCAGACAAAGCGAAGCAAAGGGGCCATTACTGAGCTACCTACAAGTTCGCTGCCCTTTGCAACTGCTCTCCCATGTGTTTCACCAGTCTGACATGATCTCCTGTGTGCACTGGGATCTTTCCTGTAGTTTTAAATTTCCATTCTCTTATTAAGTGGAACTGTACTTTCTCTAGTCTTGAGTTAAATTTATAAAGGATGGTTAAAGTGCTCTTTTTCCCTCTAACCTGTTTACTTGATGTCACATTTTTATTTTTACACTTCAAATTTAAATTTTAATTAGTATGTCTACTGATACATAAATAGGCAAAATGTTACTCCTCCAGTTGGTTCTCGCTATTGTTTGTTTTTATTTTATAAAAGTTGACATTTTTTAAAATTACCTGAACAACTTTGAAACTATTAACTTTCAAACTAAAACTTGTTTTTCTCAAGACATTTGAACAAGTAAACTTTACGAGAAGAAAATTTATTTTTTTTTTTCACAGGAATGACCCACCACCTCACTGCCTCTGTTTAAAAGATAGCAAATCTGAGCTGAGCACATTAACTGTCTGTACAAGAAGCCGCCATTCTGTTAAATGAAAGGGATACAGAGAACAGCAGAGCGTTTATTTCTGTGAACATGTCTCGGATTATTATGACACAGTACGCAGAGGGGACTGAGGATCAGCTCAGTCGAAATGTCACAGCGAAGCATGAATGTTGCGTGGGCAGACTTTGAATTTTAATTAATTCTCTGATTCATTTGGTTAAAGTTGGTGCTACCTTTTCCAAATGGTTGCTATACTGCCTGGCATTTTGAAGAGGAACTTTTAAAATGATATTTTCTTTGCCAAATTTGAATGAAAGGATAATTTCCACCATTTTCAGCATGGCTTTTTTTTTTCTTTTTTGTGCCTTTTAGAGGTCCAGCGTGTACAATTTGCAGGGATTTATTGGCAGAATGTGGCAAGACGATATTTTGCATTCAGAATTCTGTCTTTATATATCACCCTGCCTCACATCCATACAATTTTAAGGAGCAATATGGGTACAGCGGTCCATTTAATGAGTTTGAATCACAGACTGTATATAAAATAGGTTGAAATCCTGTTTCAACCTCAACCTATTGAGAATAAACACAACAGAGTTTGAGTTCAGTGACTGCCTGTCTCACTGCCCCCCAGACTCCATTAACATATCGCTCAATTTAACAGTAATAAGCATCTACACCCTCTAAAAGATTGTTGAAAGATGATTTCTTACCACTCAGAGACAGACACTTAGTGATTCAGCGAACGTTCGGCATCAGTTTGAACTCTGATAAATGAGAAATGGGCAAACAAAACCAGACGTTCTGTATCGTAATGGTAGTTTAAAGGAGAAAATGCTGGCTGTAGCATTGCTGTTGTAGAACCAGGTATTTTAACTGAGCACATATCCTTAATATCTGTTAACATATCATGGTCATTTTATAATTTAGTACAGTGAATATGTTACATGCAGCTGCATCCAGAGAGCCCTACATTGCAGCTAAGGGAAAAAAAACATGCAAATAAAAAAAAAACGTGCAGCCTAATAAAAAAAAAAAACACAACCAGGAGGCTCCCAGAGGAGCTCTGAGCGAGGAAGCACAGGTGTATCCTGTGCAGCAGTTTTATTAACAGATGGCAACACCCCTTCGATCGCTATCTGTTAATTGAATCCTGTAAAAACAGCTTTGCTGCGATATTAATAATATTGCATGATTGTAGCACTTAAGATTAGACGAACTTCGTGTGGAATTCAAAAATAACAGCACCAAAGGCACCTTATTGATAAAATAAAAAAAATATTACGTGTGTAGAATATGAATGATGAATAAAACATGTGTACTTTCCTTCACTTTTCTTCTCTCTTTTCCACACAAGCGCATCTTGGCTCATTTCGGAAAAACACACAGCTCCACAGGCTTATAGCCAGACATTCACACTTATTATAATCAGTCCAATAATAAAATCCTGAGCATGGAAAGGACGTCAGACTTGCTGTCACTGTACCTGTTGTCCTTCACAGTCTAATAAAGATATAGATTTTTAGTCACACTTGTTTTATTCCTCCCTCTGTGAGGTCTGTTCTGCTCTTTCTGTATTTAATTGTCTGTCTGCGTTATTTCTACAGATCTATTGTCAGCATCGGAGAAGTCATCAGGCGCCAGGTGCTTTTGTTTGAATCTGTTACTCTTAATTATTTCTACACGTTTAATAAAAGTTGACTGAATTTGAAGGCAGTTTTTAAACATTTCCAGTCAAATAAAACTTGATATTAATTCAGTTGTACTTTGGGAAAACCTGCAGATTTGATTTTCTTGTGCATTTCCTCGGTTTAAAAAGTCAGTTCTTTATTTCGCACAAAGACCTCCCAGCGGCAACTTGGTTCCAGCAGTGGCACGAAGACAACAGGTGAAAGTGCTCCCAGAAAATGTATCAGATTTTAAATGTGAGGGGATAAGGACTGAATTCAATATTAGTCCTTATCACGATCTGCAGCGTTTTCATTATTGTGAAAACAAACAACCCTTATTTTTCTTAAAGTGTAGTAGAGACACAGCAAGTTTTCATCTCATATGTTTTCTTCAAATTACACAAACCCCAAATACAGCAAAAGGGAAATAAACACAGAATGCAATGATTTGCAAAATAGTTTTAAACCTACATTCAACTGAATACAGTTACAAAGACAAGATATCTAATGTTCCAGACTTTATTGTTTTAAAAAAAAATATACACTCATTCTGAATTTGATGCCGTCAACTTTGCTCCATTTGGGAGCTGAGGACGCTAATTGTTGAAGTTTTGAAAGTGAAATTCTTCCTCATTCTTGCTCAGGTCCGTCTGGTACCTGGAACTCTTCTACTAAGAAGCCACACTGTCGTGACACGTCCAGAATGTGACTTGGCGTTGTCTTGCTGAAATAAGCAGGGACGTCTCTGAAAAAGACGTCGTCTGGATGGCAGCACATGTTGCTCCAAAACCTGCATGTGCCTTTCAGCAGCAATGCGGCCTTCACAGATGTGACAGTTAGCCATGATGCCATGTGCGCTAACACACGATCTGGATGGTCCTTTTCCTCTTTATCCCAGAGGACACGACATTTATGATTTCAAGTAACGATCTGAAAGGTGGACTCAGACCACAATCTCAGATGAGCTTGAGTTGTTCATGTACGGCTTTCACTTTAGAGTCTTAACTTCCATCTGTAGATGCAGTGATGAATATTTTTTTTGCATTTGTAGATAATGACAGTGGACTGATTTAATGTGGAAAAACTGTTCATCATCTGCCTTGTAAATGGAGAATTCATTAACTGTGAACATTTTCAGAATGCGCTCGTACTTGTTTACACTCCGGGAAAGGGAAAAGAAATGGAGCTGATGTTATTTATAGGTTATTATGCGGTGGGTTTTTTACTGGTGCAGGCCCCTTGTGATCAAATTGGGCTTGCTGCAGCCCGTGGACCAAAATGAGTTTGACACCCCTGGCTTAGACTGTTCAAATATGAGTTTAATATTATGTAGTGATGCTCTGTTAAGACCGTGAAACATCTCAGGTCCCTCTGCAACTGTGCGGAAAATGAGCAGGAGGGTGGGCGGCGGTGTCGTGGGAAAAAAAAAAAGTGACAGACAAACCACTCAATCTAGATTCCTCGGTAATATGCGTCATCGACATGGATTAAAAGTAAACTACTCGGTGGGGGACCGGGGCCATTACTGTAATGATGAAAGGCAGACGCAGCGCTGGCTTGTCGGCGAGGGAGAGTGTGCACTTTTTACCTCTGGACTTCATTAAAAGGAGATTCGCTGGGCTTAGCCTGGAAGACCACTGCTGTGAAGGGAACGGGGGGAGAGGGCGGTGGGAGCGCGGGGGCTCTGCGGTGCATGTGCAGCTGCACGCGTGCACTCAAACCCGTGCGTGCACGTGGGCTCGAATGTGTGCATGCGGGCATCAGGCCAATGCGTACATGGTTTTTCATGCGTGTTGTGTATCTGTTCACACGCCTCACGGTTGCAGAAGTGTTTTATCATGCAGTGGCCTCACGCTCCCCCTCACCTCGCTGGTCAAAGATGAAAGACATCTGGTCCTCCGATGAGGGCTGCGGGGCACGAGATATTCCTTATCAGTTACTCCACGTGCCTTTGGGATTAGCGTTGATAACCGGAGAGTGAAACAACATTTTTTTTGAGTTTTAATTAGCAGCGTCAATTCAGCAAAAGCTCAGGTGTGGAAAGGTCACTGTAAACTTTAGTTCTGTGTATGCAGATAGGAAAGAAAGAGGCTGTGAAGCATCACTACCTCATCTTCTATTAAGCACGTTTGATAAGCAGCCTTAATAATGTGAATGATTGCGTTCACATTTTGCTGTTTTTTTTGCTTCTAGATCAAGGAGAAGCCTTGATCTGCTGCGTATGTTGGAAAAACAGCATTAGTGCCAACGATAAGAACAGGATTAATGAGTAAAAGAATAATTAAATAAATTAAAAAAAAACTGGTAGTGTAATTGATTTTACTCTTAATAATTAAGAGAAGTGGTTTTGAAGGAAAGAACCAAGAAGCATATTTCACTTCATCGACTCTTTAGTGGTTTTAGTAGCCATAAAGAAGCAATAATCACGCTGCTCGCTAACAAGGGTTTTAACAGATTTGTGAAAGTTGAGAGAAATATACACTTGTGTGCAGAAAGGAGCAAAAACAAAAGTGTTGCATTTATATTTTTGACATGTAATACTTGTTTTTTTTCTGAGATATTGTATTGTATATTTGACATAATTTTTAAAGTTGATTTATTGTTAATTTTGGCTGCAGGTGTTTACTGATGGTTTTGTTGATCCCCCTGACCTTTCTTTTAGCATCACCATGATGTTGACATTTGTCATTTTAATGCTAATGCAGGATTTTGGGGGTCAATATTAATAACAAGGAGTAAATTAAAAAAGCATTTTTAACAACTCTACATAACCATGAATTTAACAACCTGAGTAGAGAAAAGGTCCAAATATGCATAAAATGCTGCTTATAAAACAAAAAAATATGAAAAAAATGAAAGCAGTCTGCACTGTGTTCTGTAAAAAAGAAATATCAGACAACATATGACCAAATACCTGCAAAACATCCCCATCAGCCTCAGCTGTACATTGTGCTTAGCAACTGTTAGCATGCTAACATGTTAAACTAAGCTCGGCATAGGAAAACGTAACCTGCTAAATATCAGCATTAGCCATGCACATTAAATATCAATATCTGTATCAGTATTGGCGTTTATTAGCTGATAAATATCTGATTTGAGAGATTATTTCAAAGCATTTCATTTGAATTCTTAGTCAAAATCTTCTATGAAAGCCTTTTTTTGATGGACTTTAATCGAAAAATTAAACAAACATTTGAAGAGCCAGAGCTGTTCTTTGTTTTTGTTGCAATTGTGATGTTAGATTTGGTTTGGTCAGAGCTAAATCATCCATCTTTCCTCACTTAGCCTTACCCTCAGATATGCATAAAGTACATGTCTATATAAAGTTATTTTTAAAGTTTAAAAAAATGTAAAATTATTACTTATCTTATTGGTGGTGGCCACAAGAAGCAAGTCATTATTGGTTGTCATATCGGCTGAATCATATCGTGCATCAGCATTTTACCAACTGACGTTAGCATTTGGCTGCAAGCACTGCTGTGCCTAAGTGCATCCACAAAGAGTCGTTAGCATGGCTGCACACTCTTAGTCTTATTAAGGTTTCATGCATATTCATCGCCTGTTTTATTAGTCCAATTTTCATGAGCATCACTTACGGTCAACCTTTTATTATATTAATGGATTGATGCTATTAAATACCTTGTTATTTTTAATTTAGGGGCGAGGCACGCTCCTCAGATACACAGAATGTCCCCTCGGGGTACGTGTTAGTTGTTGTGTTGGCAGTCTAGCTTTCATATGTTGCCTGCTGTGACCTGTCTGACTTGTGTCCCTTTTGTTCAGTTACGTTGTGCATGTGCAGCCAAGGTTTCCCCCCTCAGGGTGTTTCAACGACGTCTAAAGATGAGCAGCTAAAACGCCAAAAATACTGCTGTTGAATAACATAAAATGTCTGAGAAATATGTGTGGTTGCGGGGCTTTAAAGCCCAGACAAACCTCTTTCAGTAGGGAAGGGAGGAACAACGAGAAGGATGTAAAATAGTAGAAAAGGTTAGATTATTAAGAATCCTGCCTGACTTTAATTTAAATTAAATTCGACTGCATTCAGTTCAATCACAGACAATGAATCATTACTGGCAGCATCTCAAATTGGCAAAGTTACTGATAGTTGACAGTTCATCAAGATGCGGAGCTTTTACAGCTGCTGGTTCCACATTAGCACGGGATAAGTTAATCTTTCAGTGCTCCCCGGTGGTCCTCAGGTAGCACTGTGAGCCCTCGGGGAGCAGATTAGGCACTCAGTGTTCCTGCCGCTCCACTAGCTAATTCTAATTAGCATTACGCACTGACCCAGTGACCTAGCACCAGCAACACCTGACACACAAACCATCGTTCGGCTTGAGGGCTCAGCGTGACTGTGAAAAAGATCCGTTTTGTGGTTTGTACGTATGAAACATTGATTCGACCAAATTAAGTGAGTGAATACACACCAGTTTACAGACAGGCTCTTGTCCTTCCCCGGCTCTTATCTGGTGTCCTCAGACGTAATCCCGATGGAGAGCTGACAAGCCGGATGGCTAATTTCCTGACTGGGAAGCCTCAGTATGTCCATGTGGAAAGCACAATGTCAGAGTCGTTCCATCAGCGGCCACCCCGCGGGGCATTGTACTAGCATCTTAATTCTGGTCGGGGAATACAAGGTTTGGCTAAATTTACTACATGTAAACAACTCAATGGTCTGACTTGGGACTTGGCCTCTTAAAAAAAGGGTTGTTATTCACATGCGCTTGGCTCTTTCTGCCCAATGCAGTGATTCAGCAGCCTGCTCTTCTGATTACACTTTTGTCCTTAGTGACATTTAGACAGATGACTGAAATTTTGAACTTTATTCTTTGTTTTATCAACGTACAAATATGTTGGACAGCCTTGGCCCTTGGTTTACGGAACCGTTCTGGGGCATCAAATGATATCAAATGAGGATGTGAGGATGTTAGTGTTGTTTTTATACATATTACTTCTCTAACATACAGTAGGAACTTTATTTCTTTCTACTAAAAAGAAAGCAGATCCAAGGAACTACTTACTCTCTAGTAAAAAGAAAGTAGTTCCAATACTGCAGGAAGAAATTAGTTCTGATAGATTCTACCATACAAATGACCCGGCTAGGTAATCCACAGACCTTGTTGTGAGTGGTTTCATGTAGGAACTACTTTCTTTTTAGGAGAAAGACTTTCTTTCTAGTATAAAGAAAATAGTTCCAGTAGATTCTGCAGGCAGAAAGTAGTTCAGATAAATTCTACCACAGAAACAAAGTACAAATATGGATGTCATGTCATGCAGGAAATCCTTTCTTTCTAGAAGAAAGAAAGTAGATCCAATAGATTCTACTTTGAGAAGAAAGTAGTTCAGATAGATTTAGTAGCTGAGTAATTTCTACTTCCCCAAAACTACTTTCTTCCTGCAGTAGAATCTACTGGAACTGCTTTCTTTCTACTAAAGAAAAAAAAATAGTCCCTATTTTAGCAGCCACCTTAATTTTCCCATTCCAGACACATTTGACATAACCTCAGACTGTCCATGTTAACTTTAACTCCAGGTGCTGGAAATAAATTCTATTACCATAATCATTAATATTCATCACTGTAAAATTGTGTACTTTCCTCAAAGTTTCAGTTATTTGACTCGGGAGCTGAAGTTGTGCTAAACTGTCAAACTGTCGTTCTCTCATCCTGACAATTCTTCAACGGCATGGAGACAGGAGGTAGATGAGAGAAGAGTTTTCATATTGAACTGTCACTTTTCAGGGACAATATTTCCATTTGTAAATGTATTAGTACAACCTGCTCTGAGAGCTGCCGAACCACCCACCACTGAAATCAACACAGATTCTGCTGCATTTGTTGTTTTTTTTGAAAGGAACATTTAAAAGGAAAGGGACGTTTAAAAGAAGGCTGGTATAAAAAGCAGTGATTATAATAAATCAAATGAATACAGCCAGTATTTATCTTCACTGTGGACAGTGCAGCCTTTTTACAACATCAGCCTTGACTTGTGCTTCACTTGCAATAATCAGTAATGTTGCATCAGGTGAACCTGCCCAACAATTGGCCTGAATACTATTTTCACAAGTCAAATAAAGTCATGATGAAATGAAAATGGCTTTTTTTTTTTTTTTGTAACTCTTTAAGATAACATCCAACGTCATATTGCACGCCTATTAACAATATATGCCAAAACAAATGACAAAAACTCAATTTCTTTGCATTTTTATATCAAAATACAATCACATTTTTCTCCTGTAAACCACAATTTGACCATTTTTGTTATAATATGTCCATTTTTCAATGTTCCGATCAAAATCCTCACAACTTTACGCCCTGCTTGCCTCTACTCTTTCATTCTAAAATGCTTCACAATATGGACGCTAGATATTCTCGAAATGTGTGTAGGATTTTTTCGGCACCTATGAGTGAGGTGAGTTGCAACCGGCTGAGTAATGCCCACCTCACCCTCCCCTTCCAAGCATTCAAGAGAGGCTGCAAAACTTTATCCACGTACAACCAGAACATCCTTTTGAGGTCCTCGTCACTTTAATTTCACCAACAAATCCCACCTTGAAATAACGTTACGACCACCAATTTGTTTCTGGTGCTTTACGTTAAGGTGTAAAGCATTACGTAACTAAACGCTAAGTAAATACAGATTGGAATAGAACAAAAGGAGCCATTAGTTTTATATATGATATGCATTTCTGGTTCATTTACAGTAAACCACAGATAAGGGAGATGCACTTTGAAGTTTGATATAAATAGCATAAAAACAGAAAAATGTGTTTACTACTGTAGCTTGATATCAGAGCAAAACAAACAACACTATCATAGCATGTGTTGTAGCCTGAATTGGTTCCAAGATTGGCATCAGGCATTATTTACTGGTTGGAGAAAACAGCAGGACAATAAATTATTTCACAAGCTTGTTAGCCAGTTGAACTCTGCGCAGATTCTTTCTGTAGGGCAAAACATTGTGTTAGCTTCCTTATTTTCAGATCTAGTATGTGTCAGCGTGGTGGGAAAAAAAAAGATGAAAGTCTGGATTTATGCAACAATTGAAATCATTTTCTTCACTTTAACATGTAAATCATGCCAACATACCAGCACTCTTGGAAATCAGGGTTCCAAACGAGTTCTCTCTGAAGAGCCGAGGTTCTACCCCAGAACCATTTGCTTCTGAAGAACTCTTTTGAAGAAAGGTTTTTGTCAGGGTTCTTTGTAAGACTAGAGGTTCTGTTAAGAACCCTTTTCTTTTCATCCAAAGAGCCCTTTTTGGAAGAAAGAGTTCATCAAGGATTGTTGAAATCTCTTTTGTCAGGGAATATTAAAGGGATAAAACCCTTAGAATGTAAAAAAGTTCCCGGTAGAACACTGGGTGGGTTCACAATGAAAACCTTGGAATATAAATGGGTTCCTGGTAGAACTCCCTGGATGGGTTCGAGATGGAACCACTGAAATATAAAAGGGTTAGACCTTCCAAAGAGGGTTCTGGGTAGAACTATTACACCATAGGGTTCTCTGTAGAATCTCTCGTGGGGGGTTCTGGATGAAACCTTTCACAGATGGTTCTGGGTATAAAGCTTTATGTTGGGTTCTAGGTCAAGCTCTCTGAAAGGGTTACAGGTTCAACCTTTATGACCTTTATGTTCTACCAGGAACCAAAAAGCTGAAGAACCTTTTGTGGTTCTAGTCAAGTGTAACTAGAGTGTAACTTAACTGGTTTAGATGTATATTTATACATCAAATAATGTTGAATTTTTATAGTAAATCAGATTTTTCTTCCCCTTTAATGTTTGTCACACTGGAGGAAACTAATAGACACCTGAGCTGCAGTATAAGAGTGTTTTAATTTGTTGTTTTACTTTACAATCCTAACACAACAGCCCCAATTAAAGTGATTAGCTTTGACAATCACATTTATTAGACATTAAGTCTTTATGCCAACTGTGTCATTCCCACTGACGCTCACCTCTCTTGACAGCCCTAAAACTGCTCCTCATTTCAAGTAGAGACGGATGCCAAGCCGAGTGTTGTCTCCTGTCTGCTCAGCGCTCCCATCCATCCATATTGTAATACCTGTGTGCATGAACATCTGCTCGCAAACCATGACTGCGGTGAACAGAGGACAAACACAAGGATAGAAAAGTGGAACAACTGTCACTGGATGCATTCTCATTTGTGAGTTCTGTTTTTGTTTTCTTGTTTAGCTGCGGTACAAATTTGTGTTTTGAGGAACATTTCTTTGCTTATTATCGGCCTTTTGCAAAGCACCGACAAAAGAAGTCTACAAACAGTAATCAGCAGTCTGGTCCTCTGCGGTACACAGTATCGTCTCTTCATCTGAACGAAGCCTTAGATATGAGACTGTACGCCTCGGGGTGAGCTGGCAAATATTCCACAGACGAGATCATACGATCAAAGAGGTCATCCAGCATGCCGGTGGAACATGAGCGAAGTCGGCCGGCTCAAAGGCACCAGGTCGGCTAACAGGCGCGTACTGCAGTGGCTATATGTACCACATGTACCAGGTGTCCTTGGTTTTATAATGAGACAGTTTGGGCTCTTAGAATTATTCATAGCTGGTGGGTGGACCTCATTATTGACATTGCTCGCAATGCAAATGACTGTTGCTCAAGCATCATTGATATCAGGGACAAATGTTGAATTTTAACACGCATCATATAGCTGGTTGTGTCGTTAACAGGACAGAAGCTCCTTGACTTGTTAATGCAAGAAATGTGTCTCTAGAAGTAAGAATTCTACAGCAATGACTGCTATGATACTATGTTCTTGGCTCTTCTATGTTAAAAAGAAAACCTGAAAATGGTTTAAGGATGTTAGCTTGATCCTAGCACGTAGCATGCCTAAGTATAGGAAAGGAGAAAGCTGACTGAGGTTCCGCTGGGTACCAAACTTGGACAACTGTAATTGGAGCTCTGAGCAAAAAGCGGTGGGTCATTTAAGGTCACTTTCTTTTATTCTTAAAGGGGCAGTTCACCTCTAACTCAAAAATAGATTTTCTTTTTTTTTTTTTTTATTATTTTTATAATTTTTTTTTTTTTTTTTTTTTTTTTTTTTTGTCTTTATTTCAAGTGGAAAGAAAAGCTTCCC
>JAJHUR010085800.1:0-10744 GCA_027495735.1 Lutjanus campechanus | reverse complement strand
TTTTTTAACATATATTGCTATTTATCCATCTTGCTCAAAAAAAAAAAAAAATACAGCAATGTCTTTTCAGAAAACATGACCCGGTTCCAGGAATCATCACCCAGTTGCTCAAGATAATCTTAAGACCATGTTGTGGGCAGTTTCATGTGGGAAGTATTTAGCACGCTAGCTAGCTCAGCCGAGGAGGATTCCATTAATGTTTATAACCCGCACTGTTGCAAGCACAAACCTCTCATCTATGAATAGATGCACGCTTCCTTCTGCATGGTGATACAGTTGTCTGGTGCAGTTTGGTAGAAAAACAAGTTGTTCCCACATGAAAGTGCTCACAACAAGGCTGATATCTTCAAAACTCAGCAACTCACACCAAGATCATCTGGATGGATAAATAGCACTACAGGTAGGAGAAAATATGTGTATTTTTGATGTTTGGGGTGAACTGTCCCTTTAACAATGCAGTATTTTCCATTTTTGACAATAATACATGAATATCTAAACCAACTGCAGTGCTCCAGGCAACAACAGAAGCACACAGATAAACAAATACAACATGTAGCCTCATCTTACAAGAGCTCCAGAGGCATTTCCACCAATCGAAGCTGCAGTTAAAAAGACATGACACGTGTAATGATTGATTGATTGATTGGCTGATTAGTAACAGCACCACACGCTCGAGGATAAACCAGCTGAACCGTGTTGCTTTTTTTTTTTTTCAAAGCTAAAAGCCACCCTGCTTTCTTAAAGAATGGGTGCAATGATGCAAGAGCTCTTTCTCTTTTTGCATCATTTTTACAATTGTGTTGTTCTTTTTTTTTTTTTTTTTGTCTTTATTTCAAGTGGAAAGAAAAGCTTCCCGTATTCAAATGATTACTGTCAGAATCACCTGGTTGAACCACAAACATCATTACCCTTTGTTGTCTAATGATTTATTTTGAGTGAGACCTCTGAACACCAGCCTCTGGGGCCACAAGTGACAATTACGAGTTCCGGTTACTGGTCAAACCAGACCAAGAGAGGTGTTGACTTGAGAAAGGGTACATTTAGTTGCTCGTCATTTCTGCACCCTTAGAAATAAGGGTTCAAAAGGGTTCCTTGTAACGCTAGGGGTTTCATTAAGAACCCTTTTCATCCAGAGAACCATTTTTTGGAAGAAAGAGTTCATCAAGGGTTCTTTGTACCATAAAACAGGGCTCAACGACAGGGACCGGGCAAATAAAATGCCATGTTGGGCAAGTAAATCTGCAACTCACTTACCTGACCGCAGAGAATGCTGTTTTCAGCCTCTCAAATATGGAGATTTCCCAATTTTCTTTGTTTATAATCATTTTAAACTGATTATCTTTAGGTTTTAGACTGACAAAAGATATCACCTTGGACTTTAAAAAAAACTGGGATAGAGATTTTTCACCATTTTATTACATTTTAGAGATGTTTCAGCCCTAAATTAAATATGACAGTTATTAGTCAATTAGTCTTTGCTGTTATTTCATATCTTCTAATAAAACAACTTGTACTGGGCCAGGTGAAAATAGATTCAGGACCCAAAGATGGCTCTGGCCCTTTTCTACCAAATTTGCTCTGGTTCTTGAACTGGTTCCATTCCAGATTCTTGGAACCTGGAAGCTCTTTAATTCTTTGGTTGGAGCTTGAACCAGAATAGGGCAGGTTCCATGCCGGTGGAAAAGGTCTGCAAGGCAGACAAACCCAAGAATCCTATAAGGTTTTAGCTAGCACCTTTATTTTAAAGTGTCCTTTTTATTTGAAGGATTACAAACATGTTCTTTCTTCTCTCACAGTTCTATAATCTCACTTTTAGGAGACAAGAATTACATCGTACAAGCACATTCCCCCGACAACCTAACAGGATAGAAAGATATCCATCATAAATACCTTTAAATGTATTTCGCCATCCAATACGAGCTTTAATGATGCCTCAGTATGTGCCACCTTTTGCACAACACTAAACCTGAATAGTGAAAGAAAAATGTTTTGAAGCTGCTGCGTGTGAATGCACTGGGATTTTTTTTTTTAAAAAGCAAAAAAGGTGTTCCGTGAGTTCTCACCTTCTCCATTTATGTTGCAGCAGCTCTGCGTGTCAGTTTCCTGAAAGGCAATGAGCTGTTCTGGTATATTCCTCCAGTCATGAGAACAAGTATATAAGAAAGAAAAGCTGCTGGTTCATCACAGAGGTGCGCCCTGAAGCCCACAGCGGGGCCACTAATGGCCTGAGTGAAAGCTCTGATCTGAATCTTCCTCTCTCTGTCTTTCTCTATCTTTATCTTTTCCAAGAAATCTGCCTCCGAATCACACCAGCATGTTTTTTTTTTTCCTTTCCTTTCCTTTCCACTGGCTTTTTATTCCCTCTCACACATCATCTTTTACACAAACCTCCAACCACAGTTTCATCGTCTGCTTTTCTCCCGGACACGTTGTTCATCATCTTCCTCGGTTTCCTCCAGCTGGTTTTTAAACTTCTTCCCCCGGCAGCCCGAGCCGATGCCGATGCTGATATCCGTCTTTTGCATGTCTGTCACAAGGCGGACCCCGCGAACTCTCCCCGGGGCCGGGAGAGCATTATTGATTGGAAAGTTTTCTTGATTAATTCAAGGTAGAGCTGTAACAGCGAGGAGGAGCGCAAGGCGTGCTTGTCGCGGTTTGTTGTCATCAAAGTTGTGTCCACGTTCGCACAGAAGAGGCAAACACACACACATGGAGGGAGCTTTGTCCAGAATGCTAAGCTCCATGACAACAAATTGTTATGTAGGATTTGGATTTGGATTCGCCCGAGCTTACACAACTGCAGAGCTGGCTCAGACCAAAGTACTGTGGTCCGTGTGATTTGCTTTGCTCCACAAAAGGCCTTTGCAATTGCTTTTGGTTCATTTTTTTCCCCCCGCAATTGTTGAAGCCTCCTGCAAATAGATTTCTAATTTTTCTGAAAGGATGATTTCAGTGCTGTGATAGCTTTGGGTTTTCCTCTTTAAAAAATGGATTATTTTCCTTATTTTCATTAGTGAGCCACTTTCACATTTGGCATAGCTTCAAGTGTGTCAAGAATACATGACGACCCAGTTCTTGAGTGAGAAATTAGAAACTAAATCTGCATCCAACGCCACAAAATTCAAACACAGGAATTAAACACAAACAGCACTGCTGCCACAACAGAACAGACCTCAGGATATGTGATGTTCCAGCAGAACACAGACATGCCTTAAACTTCCCCCTGGTGAATTATTTATGGTTGCACTTCTCTGGACATAGGCTCGGGTGAATATTTCATGCAACTTATTTGCCCCTTGTAATAGCTTTGACTTAAGTCTGACTCTGGCGTCCTCAAAGGCAGCCCCTGCCAATTGGACGGCTAACCTTTCTCTGCCCCAGAGTGTGAAACTGGGGCCGCAGAAGGAATGAGAGGTCTTATTCAGTTTGCTGTGCCTGAAAGGCTGCTGATCCAGACTTTCCGCTTAAATATCCTTATTTTTGTGCCCACAATTACGTTGCTTCAGTAAGAATTCCCATGTTGTGTAGCAAGCTGTGCAAACGAAGGTATGCTGAATGGCTTTGCATGTATTAATCCATGAAATACAATTTGGGGGTATTGCTGACCATCTTCCGACCACAGGGAGAAGGTCGGGATGGCTGAAGGTCATCGACCGCTTAGTCCTCTACCATCGTAACACCGTGATTTAAAAGCCCTCTGAATTTGAGGCAGCGTGTCCCTTCAGAGTTGCCGTAGGATGAAGCTGTTGTCTCCATATGCTATTTTTTTATTTTCTCAATAAGCCTACCCAGTTTGACAAACGGTTGAACACAACAAAGTCATGGACATGTGGTGCAGTGACAAAGACCCTTTAAAACCCGAGATGTGACGGTTGAACTTCTTGCTCCCTCTGCTGGTGATGGTAGCCGGAGTTTTCTCAGCTGACTGATTGGGCTTGGAAACACAACATGGCAATCGCACCACTGTGCTCTGAAGTCCACTATTTCCAACGGCTTGCGCCCCGCCTCGGTAACTTGTCACGGTGTCAAGAAAAGCGGCGCATGCAGCCCACGCACCCTTCGGCGAGTTTGCACCCAGGCTGAACTTCCGTGGCAAGCTTGCGCGATGAGTGCGCCTCAAATTGAGTTGCATCTGAAAGCGCCTTGAAAAAGTTAGAGGTTGCCGCCAGTATGGTGGGCAAATGGCCCTGAAATATCGTCACAATATTTCTCGGTAACTAAACATCAGCATTAAATAAAGCAGACCGTTTTCTTCTTCATTTCTAGGCAGCCAGCGGTCTTCATTCATTTCACTGTGGTATGAAAGAGAAGTTGCAGAAACATAAAAGTTCCTCGAGACACTTAATCGACTTCAGGTCATCCATCAAAGTCAGGAAACCGAAAGTAAAGGATCCGGAGAGAAAAAGAACGCCTCTCTTTAACTTAAACACTGCTCGCTTAAGTGAAAAAACAAATACACTGACTGAACCCGGCTTATATATCACATGTACAGTGTATTTTGACAGTGAGGCTGTGACCGCCGAGGAGCTTAACTTCACAGGAGCTCACAGCAGTGGAGTGTGAAACAGTGCCCCATTAAAATAATACTGCACTTCATAAATGTTTTAAATGTTTAAAGCGCCGAGTATATTGTGCAAATATAAATGTTTAAAATGTGCAAAATGTACATGGTTTAAATCCCTGAAAATAGACTTGTATGTGTAGTCATGTGACTTTACATACAGTCCAGTGAAGTGGAGACAGTGTAGGAAGTGTTTTAATTGCGGTAGTAAAGGTTTTTGTGTACGTGGCAAAGTGCTTGATTGTGTGTGGGTGGTGGCATCTGTTTAAATGCTGAAATCTGCGAGTGAAGTTTCCAAAAATCAATGTATATAGTCCTTTCTAATATATGTGTTTATGGTAACACCACTAACTATGATTTCTAACAATTTCTGAACTTTTTCACTACAAATGTACAGTGCACACACACACACTGACACACACAGCGCTTCACAAAGCAGCTTGGATGGAACTCTAAATGCTTAGGGGGAAGAAACCACATTCATCCATCTTTCAAACTGTGGGGGCTAACATAATCCACCCGTGGGTACGACTCCAGGAGCATTGTGTTCCAGCGCTCACAACAAGTGCCTCCAGTCGCCAGAGAAAAATGAAGGCGGGGATGGAAACGGTGCGTCACGCGTGGAATGTCAAGTCGCAAATACGAGCACATCCCGGGGTCGAACGCTTTGTTGAAAAGCTTTCAGGCAACAAGGTCATCCTCGAGGAACGAGAAAAGTGATACTAATGTTCAGGTGCTGCAGTTATTGATGGGTCGTGTTGAATAGCTGATATAGAGAAGTTTTCTGTTTGTGAGGGAGGCTTTGAGCCATCACTCGTTGTAATGGTCTGTTTGTGCACAGCTGCCATGATTATATAGACAAGGGGGCCTCATTACAGAAACTTCCTAAGGCTGAAATCTCAGTTTTATGACATTTAGGATCTTTAGCATCACAGAAACATCACTGAAAAGCTAAAAGTTAGGAATCCTAAGTTAGGGTGGGACAGACCCCGTTCTGTTTTTAGGTTTATATGGCAAAGACAGTGAAGATTGGGGACAACATGCACCCTAAAATATTATGATCGAAAGGCTACTCAAACTGTCTGGTGCTTTAAAAGTACAAAAGTCAGTCCCTTTTGCGATCACATGCAAATATAGTACAAGTATGTCTCAATGAACCGACTGAGTGGGCTTTTTTTGTTGCTTTTTTGTCACAGATACTGAAAAGAACACAAGGTTTTTCATTATTAGTGTTTATTAATGCATTGTGCACTTGCTTGTTGTTTTGACCGAGTTTGAGCTCCAGAAAGATTTTGCACAAACATGTGAAAACACTGAGAACTATGCAGCTCTGAGCCGTGTGAGTTAAGCCATTAAACCCTTGGTCACAATTTCTGTGTTTAGGGTTTTTTGGGATGTTTTGGGATCTTTAAGATTAAGATACAAGCGGGCTTGGGGACTACATAATCTGGATACAAAAAAAGTAACTATTCCATTACAGTTACAGATAAAAAAAAGACTCTGTAATCAGATTACAGATCCATTTAGTAAAAAAGGGGATTTTTAGTAGGGTTAGAATTTTAAATAAAGATAATATACTACCATGCACAGTGCACACACAGCTGCTAATATATTATCTTGACCTCTAGTGGAAAAAATGCTTCACTGGGTGGAAATTTCCCCATTTTTTGTCTTTAAATTAATCAGTCAATAGATAAATTCTGCACAACAAAGGAAGGAACAGCTGGACAAACGTGTTTAAGAATTTCTTCCACAGTAGGAAGACAGGATCTTTAAAACTTGAGATAGGACAGGCAGGTCTTTGTAATAAGGCCTCGATGCATAAACTCACACAAAGTCAGATATATGCATTCACACATTTCCATGCGATTTATGAAGTCGTGTGAACGCACGTCCCTGTTTTATGAATCTCCATCATTTGTGGAGCCTGACTCTCAGCCCGTTCCCACACTTATCCATAAATTGATGCAGAAACACCTTTAAACATCCATTTCAATACCGGTGCCGCCTCCGCCACTCATTAGGCCTGTCAATGAAAGGAAGAGCGAGGAAGAGGAAGTGCAATTTCACCAAGTGTGTTGCATCAGGTCCTCCAACGGCACCCGAACATCTGTCATTACCCCCAACCGTTACGCGCGGCTATGGCTATTTATAGCAGCCGTATCATTAATTCATCACGTTTATCTGTAAACTATCATCGCGGTGATATTTCAGTGATCATTTTTTAAAAGTCAGGATGATCAATGATTCATTTGTAGATATTTATAGCTGCTATTGGAACAGACTTTTAAAACGGCTTCATAATTCATCAGGAAGAAAGAAAGAAAAGATCAATAACAGGGAAATTATTATTATAAATACAGTTTTGTGTGTATTTAATGTTTATACATCTGGCCCAGATGTGAAAAAAACATGTTGTTTATCTTGCACCTGAGTGGCCTGCTAAAACTGATTATTATCATCCATTATTTTAGTTTGATTTCTGTCTTTTTTTTCTGCATGTGACATTTGACTTTTCTGCTCATAATGACACATGTTTTCAACAGCTCTTTCCCCCTTTTAAGAGTTCTCCTCTTGACAAAACACTTTGCTCTTCATTTAACAAGTTTTTTATTTGTATTTCTCCAAATAGCACATTATGTTCTCCACTTCACTCTGCTCTGTCAGAGATTGTGACTCATCAGGCGTATTTTGTGCTTTGTCTGTTTTATTTATTCATTTATTCTGTAAAGAGTCACCTTTGTTACTACATTTCTTCATTTATTTATTGACTCGATTTGTCCTCTAATGGATGCAGCGATGGGGCGGGAGAGGAAATATTAACCCTCGCTCGACAAGAATCACGAGGACTTGAAATGAGACGCGTTCGGGGACAAGAAAAGGCATTTGCATGTCATTCTTTGCCAGAACCTTGACCTACATAGAACAAAATAATTCTACACAATATAGGACGCTGTCTTGGTCCAATTTGGTAATAATGGTATGCTCAGAAAGTGCTTACTCTATGTGCAGATTTGAGTAAGTAAGGACCCAGAAAAAAAAAACTCTTCTACAAACTCAATATAGTAGAAAGAGAGGGGCTGGCTGCAGCACTACTGCTGCAGAAACGGCACCTGTTTGACCACCACTGCACAGCAGTTCAGCAAGGTCGCAGTCATACACAGGTTCAAACAGCCAGTGCGGCCTCAGCTCAGGCTTTTAAAGCACCTTAATTTGTCTCTGTGAGCTACTGAGCCGACCAAACGGCAAAACATTCAAATGGGTTGTCCTGAAAAGCACTGACATATTTTGTAATTCAATTTGGGCGACTTTGAATTCGGTCTCATGTCACCTGCTGTTTGGTTTGTTGATTGTTGTCGTGCTTTTGTTGATTCTGCGTGTCATGAGAGCTGTCTGTCTGCTGCAGAGCCTCTTTGTATCCGCACATTTCCACTGCTTTTATCAGCGATTGTATTCTCGGTGCTTTTATTCTTTCAAAATATTGCCTGCCCGGAGACTACGGATAGATATTAGCCTTTCTGAATAACTCTGACATATTCTCAAAAAATGTTATTAATATGCTCTGACGCTGTCAAATAAAGTAATAATTTAAAAACAGTGTAGGTAGTCTTGTCAACACCTTTATGTAAAGGTTGTATAACCTTTTCTAATGATCTGTTCTGCATGCTTTTATAAGTTAAATTAGTGAAAAAGCAAGACAGCAATTTATAATAATTGCTGTGGGTTAATGCATTAATTGTTATGTCATCCATGTGCAATTATGCATCTATATGAGAGCCCATTTCAATGTGAAAGTCAGCGCACTAAATGAAAAAAAGACACTCTTTCTGAAGCTTCTGTGCAGTTTTGTATTGGAGAACAAAAATAGCAAAACAGGCTTAGTCTTTGCTCCACAAATCCAAATACTACTTTTACACACAGTGAACAGTGAGGCAGATGAGAGGGAAAGTAATCCCTGGTAACCTATTTGAAATCCAGGCCAAAACAACAGCCTTTTGCAGATAAAAGTCTGCTTGATCCCCGCGCAAACATGACCGCAACCTTGAATACGTGAACCCGTCCTCCACGCGATTGATAGATTCAATTGGAAACTGCTGCATCGTTTTTCACGGCGGAGAAACTATTTATTTTCACCCTGGGAGGGAAGTCATGACTGCGGTCCAATATTCTCCCGAGCTCAACCGGCTGAGCTTATTATCAGCCGTGTGTGTACATACATGCACACACAGACACACACACACGCTCGACACAGCTTTATCAGTGCAGCACCGGTCCAGCCCACTTCGCTTTCATTAACAGCCTAATTAACTTTTCATGAAGTCCATTTCTGGCTCGTTTAATTAACTGACCGTCCCTCTGTTGGCCAACTCAAGCCAGGCCTGAGGGGGGATGAGGTGCAGGAGACGACCAAAACAAAACTTCTGACTCCATACTGGCCCCCCACACTCTCACAAATAAGGGTATCAAAGGGTTTCTCACCTGTAGGGCTGTTAGAGGTTCTACCGTTTGCTTTTGAAGAACCTTTTCTTGAAAAAGGTGTTTGCTGAGGGTTCTTTGCAAGAACCCTTTGAGTTCTTCAAAGATCGTCGAAATCCTTTGAAGAAGTCTTTCGTCGAGGGGTTTTTAATGGTTCTCTGCAAAACCTGCCGGGTGGGTTCTAGTTAAAAATATAAAAAGATTCTATGTAAAACACTTAGGATATAAAAATGTTGTCATTAGAACCCTCTGAGTGGTTTCTAGATAAAACCCTTGGAATATATATATATATATACTGTATATATAAGGTTCTTGAATAAAACTGCTGGGTAGGTTCTCAATAAAACCCTTGGAATATAAAAAGAGGTTCTCTGTAGAACCCCCTGAGCAGGCTCAAGATAAAAACCCTTGGGATATAAAAAGCTTCTCGGAAGAATTCGCGAAATGGATTCTGGATAAAACCTTTGGAATATAGAAAAGGTTCTTTGTAGAACCCCCAGGGTGAGTTCTACATAAAACCCTTGGACTATAAAAAAAGGTTCTCTTTAGAACCCCCCGAGCGGGCTCAAGATAAAAACCCTTGGGATATAAAAATCTTCTCGGGAGAATTTGCTGGATGGGTTCTGGATAAAACCCTTGGAATATAAAATCCATAGGACCCCGTGGGTGGGTTCTTGTTGGCACCCAGAAAGTGGAGAGGTTCCACAGAATGGGTGGAACCATAACACCATGTGCAGATGGTTCTTGGGATAACCTTATTTGTTGGGTTCTAGGTCGTAGTTTCTGTAAGGGTTCAGAGTAGAACTTTTATAAAAAAGGGTTCTCTCAGGAAGAGACAAGCAAGAGAACCCCTCATGCTTCAAATTAGCACCTTTATTTCTAAGAGTGCACTTGAAGTTTGGTTCCCAGCCTGACCTTACCTGATTTTATAATGAAGTGTGTTATGTGTCACATTCATTATTCAGGCCCTTAAGTTGTGCAGCTTTCTCTCCGATGCTGAAAAGTAATGAAGTTTTTATTATTTATGGCACCATAACGACACGTCAGAGTTGTAGATGCACACTTTGGTTGCAAGTTTCTGGTATAATTTATACCTTCGCCTTGAAGATAGTCTGGGGGAATGTGTGTGTATCTGTGTGTGTTTGCCTATCACGTTCTATCTCCTTCACCAATTCAATCATGCAGACAATTCCTGTCACATACGCACCCATAATGGACTTAAATCATACAAGTGGAGGCCTATTAGATTAACCCATATGATCTATCATCACCCTTCTCTGTCTTATCGAGAATGCAAGTACAATTTACCCCCACGGCAGCCATTAGAGCCACGAGCGGCGACCCTGTATCTTTCTCCAGGATGAGAGAGACCTTCAAGAGCCAGCAGCGTGTGGAAATTAAAAAGCCCCCCCACCCCCCCACCCCTTCCTCTACCCCCCCTACCCCTTCTTTGTTAGCTATGCCGGGGTTTTTAATCAGATATGGCCGATGGGAAATACAGATCCCCTTCACGCCAATCCTCCCGCCTCGTCGTGATGGCAGGCGTTTCCATGGCAACACGGGGAGAGACGTCAGTAAGCGGCAGGAGTCGCTGTAATTATGACTGATCTCGGGGAGATCTATGGGAGGAGAGGAGGCGCTGCCTAAACCTCTGGCTGCAATCTGGCTAACCTCCCTGATGAGAGCAACACAGACACAGAGAGAGAG
>JAJHUR010085799.1:0-19964 GCA_027495735.1 Lutjanus campechanus | reverse complement strand
CAAGTGGTCTATCACACAGAACATAAACATCACTGGTGATAAAACAAATGTTGAATAGATTTGTCTGATAAGTGTTTTTTTTTTTTCAATCAGGATCTGATAAATGTGGCTGTGACTTCCTGTGTATACTGTTGATGCTGATGGAAAATGTCCAAGTTGACTGTAGCTTTTTGTCACCTCCCCCGGCTGCAGCCACCAGGCGAGAAGGGATTCATCTTAAATAAGCCTGTTTTATCAAACCTCCAATCAACTTCCTGCTTACATGCACTAATGGCAGGGTACTTTATTGCCCTGAGCTTGACTTTTGAGACTGCACTTCCCCTCTTGCTGTTTATGAACCAAATGTCCTCTTCACCTAACCTAAATCATTTCAACCCTACCTTAAACCATGGTGCTAAACCTAACCATTTGATGGGTGGAGGTAGTTAGTAAGGTACATTATACTGCGCAATAACTAACTAATAACTAGTTTCACTTGGGGTAGGTTGGAAAATTCATAAATTTCTCCAAACTGAGCCAAAGGTCCAAGTGTCTCTGGTGGATCAGAGAGCTATTTAGATATCAAGAAAAAAAAAAGCCCAAAAGGCAGATTGATATCAATGAGATCAATATCAATGCATCCATCTCTCCAAGACACAAATGTAACTGTTTTTCCTCCCAAGTGTAACTACGTCATTAAGCTGCCTGTGAAAGTAGCTACTTAAAGGGCTGATTCCCTGTGATAATGACTGCTCGAGTGATGCTGAAGTTACACCAAAATTAGCCATCATTGTTCCAGTCACATTAAAAGCAACAGGAAGAAAGCAGGACTGTGATTCTAAGACATACAGAGACACAACATGCCATTGTGGCGTTTATTGGAGCCCTGATCAATGTGACCACTGAATGATCTGCATAGCTCAAAGAGCATTGATCTGTTAGTGGTGAGGAAACAGTGCAAGTAATGGCAAGAAAAACCTTTATCATGCTAGTCCATCCAAGTGAGGCATCATTGTGTTTGTGCTACTGTAGCTTATGGATAGTTGTTAGCTACCTAGCTAGACTGCTAGTGTTGTAACTACACCAGCTTTTATATATGTTTATTGAAATTAAAGCAACATTATGTAAGAATTGGTATTTTGTGTGTTTTGGCAATAACAGTTTTAAAAAAAATTGTAGGCTTTTCATGCCTTTATTTTTGTAGGATAGCTGATGTGAGGAAATGAAAGGGGAGAGAGAGTACAGTAGGGGGGTGGCATGCAGCGAATGGGCTGCAGGCAGGAGTTGCTGCAGAGGACTCACAGCTTTAGCATGTGGGGCGCACGCTCTACCAACTGTTCTGGTTTTGGCATGATACCGGCTCTGCTCCATCAGCTTTCCCTGCTGACTCCCCTTTGCCTCAGGCCTGAAACCCCACTCCTCCCAGCGGCCCAAAGTTCCTGTACTCGCAGTGTAAACAGTCCTGAGCTGAGCTAACAAGCTGAAGATAGTTAGCAGCAGTTGAGCTAGCAGTTAACCTACTTTGCCCACAAGTGATGGTGTCTTCCATTGAAAAAGTGTTTTTGTGCTTGATATCGACACATTACCGTTTTGCAGGTATGAACACCATAGCAACATATCCACAGATATAACTTGGACAGCACTATGTGTTTGACTGTTTGATTTAATGAGTCACAAGCGCTAATAAACAGCACTACTGTTAATTAGGGATGCACCGATACCACTTTTTTTCAAATGTAAGTACAAGTACTTACATTTGGGTACTTGCTGATACTGAGTACTGATACGAGTACTTAATAATGCCATTAAAGTTCTTACAACAACTTTAAAAACATGTTTTATTTTCATTAGATGCTCACTTTCTAATTCATAACAAATCATTGTTGCTGTTTCCTACAACTGTAACCATAGCTACTGCACACATGACATTTTTGGGTTATTTGTAGTAAGTTACTTTACTTATTTTTTGTTCCTTATTAAGCTGTGCAGTTTACTGTGTAGGCCCCACATGATATATTTCAGTATAATAATTTCACAATGTGATTATGGACTTACAGAATTAAGTTTACTGTTACAAATGGTGTTATATATAATAATTATTTCATTATCATTTACAGCACTTTAACTAGTATTTTAATTACACATTTAGCTACATGTGCTAAGTGTCTTCTTCGTGTCCGTCTTGTCTAAGAGCTAATTAGTTCCTACCTGTCGTTGTTTATGGGGGACAGATATGCGTGTGGTGCCATGTGCAACAGTTTTGTTTACCCTGCTGTGAGCCCCAAAGAGTGAAGATGGGTGTAATGTGCTGTCAGGCTGTTTCACTTAAGATTAAGTACACAGAGAGAAGTTGTAGCAGCTTATTACGAAGAAAAGATGGTTACAGACTGGTGGCAGCGGTGTTTTTTTCTTCGTCTCCGGATTAATTAGTCACAACTACTTTACACCCACTGGGACTTATTGGACAGCGGCTGGCTGCGGTCTACAGGTGCACATGGATTTACATTGAATTTTATGGACAGTTTCCAAAGTCTCTGCGGTCGGATGATGTTGAGGACCGCGATTCCCTCGCTGATGATGACGACGTGACTTAAAAAGAAGGTAAGCGTCAGCAAGCGCGTTGATCTCTACGTCATGTTGGATCTTTAGATGTTTGTTTGTGTCGAGAGGCTACTTTTTGTGACGTGTTATCGGGTGTGGAGTATCGGAGTAGTTTTACGAGTATAAGTATGAGTATGTGAGGATAGTATCGGACCGATACCCGGTGCTGGTATCGGTATCGGTGCATCCCTACTATTAATGCATGGAGCAGCCATCTTGGATTTTATGGTCATGGTTGGTGAGGTTCTTCCTGACTTTCTGAGTTGGAAATCCCATTTCATGGGGTGTTCCGGTTAAAATTTCCAACTGGGATCTCGGAAATTACTTTTTCGACAACTGTTGGAAAATTCAATCCTCTTCAACAGATTTTTCCAGTAACAAAACAGCAATATACCAGATAACGGAAACACTGGACGACAAAACTAAAGTGCAAAATGTATTCTTGTACTCGTGTTTTTTTAGGCAAGCAGCCTCAGGTTCGTAACCACCACCCACTGGACTGAGGTAGTGCCGACTCTGATTTACCACGTAGCCCAGGAAAAACTAGAACTGCAGTCCGAGTTGGCTAACGGAGACACATTGACAGAAAGATAATTAAATTGGATTGAATCTGGATTTTACCTGTGTAAAAGACACTTGAAATGGGGATAAAAACCAGAAGAACAAAAAGAACCTGACAGCAGCAATAGTGAAGTGTGCTGAGAAAGCTACAGTCTGAGCATCACTGGCAGTGAAACAGAAACCAGTCACAGTTCTCAGACTCTGGTGACATTCTCACATTACTGAGTCATCATCATCATCAGCCGCTCACAGCACGTCCTGATTCAGAGAGAGCCGAGCAGAACGGTGAGGGAAGATAGAAACACATACATGCAGTCTATAAACTCATACATACTGTGTACATGACATTGTGTAGCATAACTGACAACATCACACACAGACAGAGGGTGACAGTGATCAGGTGACTGAAGCAAACAGAAGAGGGAGAGAGAATGACAAATGAATGGTTAGATTAGAGGGAATACCCAGTGATGTGTGCAGCATGTTGGGCTTGTGTCAGATCCCCTGACATACTGTATTTTCTCTGGGTTTTGTACAAACAATTCATTTGAGCACCTGGTCCTAATCCTCTCCATTTTAATCAGGCTAGTGTTTCTGTCAATGGATGAGTGTGTGTGTATTTGTTAAGTGAGGGGAGGGTGCATGTTTGCATGCATGAGTGCATCTCATAGTGGGATGTTGTAGTCGTTTCTATTGTTTTTTGTCATGGATTTAGTATGTGGAGTGACAGTAGCTTTAAAGGAATAGTTTGACATTTTGGGAAATTCACTTACAGATGAGAATTAAAATACCACTCTCATGTATGTCAGTTAAGTGTGAAGCTATAGCCAGGAGATGGTTAGTTTGGCTTAGCAAACAAGGGCAATAGTTGTTTTACGGGTTTTTACTGGTTAAACAAACAAGATAACATCTACTGTGCATCTACTGCCACATTAACAGCCTGCTGCTAAGTTTAAGTTTTTGCTCCACTATGAGCAGCACCCCCCATCCGGCTGCTTGTGTTCTCTCCCTCACTTGCACAGCAAACACTCAATATGCGCTGCCCTATTCCTTAAAGCAGCTACGCTATGCTTATAACAGTAACCTTTTATGAAATCCAATAAAACGTAATAATTTGTGCAGTGGCGTGTTGCTTTTTCACCACAGTCAGAAAAAATTGATACAGTCACAGATCTAGTTGAAGTCAACTCAAGTAAAGGACGGGCTAAGCCCCACCCTCAGTGAAACAGAGAGCACAGGAGAGAAATACTGCAGCGTGACCTTGTGACGTAATGACACCAAGACTCTCACACTGAGCTGAAAGTGCAAATAAATTAGGTAGATAGGTAGATAACATAAATAAAATATTTGGCGCAGGGGCCCCAACTGGCGGGTGGGTTACTGCTAGCTTAAAGCTACAGTATGTACATTAAGTATTTTTTGCAATCTGAAGCTCGCAGTTTCAGAGCGCAATTCTGCTGATGTAAATATGGGCAGCTGTACACACGCATTTGTTATGATTACATTACCAAGAACTCCAGCTAAGTATCTAACTGATTGTGCAACTAATTGTTGCAGCTTTAGTTGCATTAGTCTGAGGCTTTACCCAGGGTAGCAACCACTCATGTGCAACACTGCTAAAGAAAAATTTGTTTGTTAAGTAATTTCTGTGTGATCGTCTGTGTTTTTCCTAAAAAGTGTTTTCCAGGTGGGGTGAAAAAAAAAAAAAAAAGAACCAAAAGAGCATTTAGGCGATATTACACTAAACGCCTCCATTCAAACTGATGCAAATGAGTTTGTGTTGTCCTCCTCACAGCCCTCATTACGAAGCCAAAGAGGCTGATTATTCACATCATTACTCCAGTGGCACCTAGCAACCACCTCACCACTGAGGAGCCTTTCCTGGTGTGTGATACAGGCCTAAGTAAGTGAGACCTCCAGTTCGTTTGGTGGTTTGGTTGAGGATTTTGTGAGTGGGCTGAAGTGGAGGATGTAGTATCCTCTCCCCAGCACCTCCACAAGTCTGACAGTAATTTGATTGTGGACTGAGCGAGCAGGGGCAGGGAGGGAGGTTATTGATGGGTACAGATAGAACATGGAAAAGGAACAAAGAAAGACAGAGGAGAATTTGGGGTGGGGGGTGGAGGGTGGTGGGGCATGACCTGATGATGAGGGTCTTATCGGCGCCTCTTCGTAATGGTTTTTCGCCTGTCGTTTGTGTGTATGTGTGTGTCAAGTGGATGGATGGTGGAGGGGTTAGTGGGGTTTTTCACCTGCCGCATGTTCCCTCTTTGTCTAAAACTCTTTTGTCCTGTTTTCTCAGCCCCCACCTGCCATTTGTCAGCTGCAGCTGTGTCACTCTTTCTTCAGCCTTTTATACCATCTTTCCAACTGTTATGCTTCATTCTTCTTTTTATTCATTTTCTTCTGTGTTTTTCCTGCTTGGAAACTACATGTACTACATGGACGGTGCACCCGTCCTGTCCTGCTTTGTCTCTTTTGTTGCAGTTTTGCTTTACAGTGGCATTGACAGCCCCCGACTGATTCTCTGTAAATTATTCATCTGTCATTGACGTTTCAAAAGCACTGAGAAGGAACTGGAACACTCCTCTCCTCTGCTCCCAAACCCCTGTGACACTGCTGTCCTTTGCTTTTTTAGAAAAAACATACACATATAGGGTTGTTAAAAAGTATCAATACTTTGTCAATACCATGCTTACAAAATAAAACAATATCCATTAATTACTGTATCAAAAGTACTAAGTGCTCTTTCGAGACCCTTTTTCAGTTCAGACTTTATTGTCCTACCTGGAATTTGGCTTGCAGCGGGACTAGACAGTGTTCAGTGACTTTTTTTTCTGTACCAGCACTAGTACAGTGCCAGGTTAATTAAAAAAAGCATATTTTGTGTGCGTAGGACTTTTTTTTTTTTTGCTGTGACCCCCGGAACATTTTTAGACCCTTGAGGACTGTTGTTCAACAACAAAAATATAGTTAAACATTTTTTTCTATCACAAAAAAGCCCATATGTAAACTCTGATAACCATAAACTCTTCATTTAGTCTGCAGCGCTGATTCTCACTGACAACAAAATCTGTACACAGCATTAGAGTTTTTCAGATATTGATATCAATATTGGAAAATGGCTCTGACATTGCCTCAAATGCTGGTATGGCATCGGCGAGTACACAGGCCTATGTGCTGATATGACACCATGTAATTTATTAATCCTGAAATGAGAAGCTGCTAGTTCCAACGTTGGCCAAGTTCTATCAATGTTCTATGCTGTTCGTACTCTTCATGTATTTGTTCATGTTTTACAAAGGGTTTAAACCTGAGCCGGGCCATAAAAATATGACAGTGATCATATCAGATCCATTCAGGGTTAGTAATATACAGCTGTTAAAAAAATAGTAATAATATGAACTCAAAAATGTTCAAATGTCAAAGTCAAAATGCATTGAAGTGAAAGTGAATAAGGCTTAATAATTTAAGATTTTGGACTGTCGCCATTTAATTTTCAACAAATCAGGCTTTTGTTTTTGAAATACATTTTTTTCAGCAAAACATTACAGATTGGAAAATCCTTGTTCAGTTTATTCCAGACTTAGAAGTCTGAGTTGAATTCAGATTTGTATGGTGTAGTATTGGATCTGTACTCCGATAAGTTCAGGTATTGGTATGGAGAAGGAAAAAGTGGTATCGGAATATCTCTACTCAGGATTCAGTTGACAAGTTCAATATTCAAACTTGGGATGAGAGTATAAAGTACAATAAAAACCAATATGCTTAAAAAGAGTATTTCAACAAAGATCACAGGCACACAATAGTCAATGAAAAAGTACTCATGACTCAAGGCGTACAAACGTTAAATGTCAAGCACGGCTGATGCTTTGTACTCTGTTTAATTGTTGAAGATCTTAAAATGTCATGGAAACAGAAACTTCCAGGGACTTCTTTATTTCATCTGATCACAAAGGGCTATTTATGTGTCAAAATTCACTTCCCATACCACAAATTATCTGTTTTTTTTTTTTGTTTTTTTTTGTTACTGTATACCTATGTGCCCAGAATCCTACAGAGCACAGCTGAGACAGCAGTCATCGAGTATTTAGACAGAAGGGATGAGCTTTACATAAAATTAAGCTTTTTGTGGTGTCCAGACAGTCGCTGTATGTGTGTGTTTGCTTTGCTCTAATCTGGAGGGCATGAATGTGTTTTGATGTAGATATCGTCTCCCCGCTGTAATCCTGCAGAGTCGGACCTCCATATTGACACTCGCTCCACATGGTTGTCTCCCTGTTTCCCGCTGTACCCATTTCTTTTTTGCATTTCTTCCATTTTTATCAGGGTTGTTACCCGTCACACAATCGTTGCCCCTGTTCATCACATCCTCCTCTTCCTCTTCCTATCTTGCTCCCCGTAGCCCTAATCCTCCTGTGCAGGCTCTTAGCTGGATAAAGCTGTCTCCCATCCTTTCTCTTTATGGCAGGATTTACAGCAGTACCCTTTCATATCCCCCTTTTAGCACTCTTATGGTAGCTTCCACTGTTACAGGGCCGTGCTCTTTGGAGAGCATAAAATTCAGTTGCTCAACGGAAGGAAATCCCTGAAGGACCCTTAAGGCCTCTGCAAACACCAACTTACCACAGTTTAAAAGAGTTAACTTTAATTGAAAAGCTGTGGTATTTTCATGCAATTGATTTAAAAAATCTCACTGCCTTGAAAATAAAAAAAAAAATAGCCAGATCGTGCTGAAACATTTTGAAAATGGAGACATTTTGGTCCTAAACTGTGTGACACACTGTTGTACAGTTATGTTTTGACCAACCATCCATTGAAGACCTCACCAAATTCCTCCTGTTTGGGAGGAATTTGTCATTTTTACAATGAATCTTAGGGCTTTAGCACTGCCCCATTCAGGACCGTCTTATGCACTGCATGGAAGACATTCCCAGCTGATTCTCATAAAAAAGCTCAGGGAAGCTACGATGTGAAGCTCTTTGGTGGAGATGGAGTGTTAACCAGCTGTAAATTTGCTAAATAGACCAGTTTCCCCATATGAAACAATCGAAAACTTGTACAAGCCACACAAAGGTGACATTTATACTTTATTGGAAGTGTTTACAAACAATATTTTTTTTAACTGGAGATAAGACTTTCACCATTAGGACTAAGTTGCTGGTTTGACAAATAAGGCTTGCGATGCGATAATCACAGTTTGGAACAAGCCAACCAAAGAGGATGACAAGCAACAAAAACAAAAACAACAATTTATTTTTCTTTTCTTCATGAGGCTCGTCCCTTCTTGTTTTAAACTTTAGTGTGCGTTAAATGGATAAATCAATGCTTCAGAAAAATTCAACAAGCAATACCAAGGCCAGTAATTGTTCAAGCCCCATGATGGATCTGCAACGACTGTCTGTGACCTGACTTGAAACTTGGAGGATGTAAGTTTTACCATGTTTATGTTGTTTTGCTGTTTATTTGTAGGTTAACCTATTCAACTCTGCATTAGCATGCTGCACAGCTGATGTGGCTACTACCACAGGCCGGGGCAACATTGGACTAATGTTGTAATAATGAGGGACAGTCAAGTGAATCTGTGTGAACATTTAGCCTCATTTGATGCCAACTAAATAAATGCTGGTAATGGTAAGCTATGTTAGCTTTGTTGTTGCATGGAAGCTGGCCGGTTTGTGTCGCTGCTGCTGTGTGTACAGTTTGATGCCCTGAAAGTAACAACATAGTTACGTGTAAAAAAGAAATGTTCAGGCTTCCAGAATTCATTTGCAACGCTGTGTAACTATGACTAGCGCCCAGTAGCTAGCTAGCTCAGTCTAGAAAGTTAAGTGAGAAATGAAGAAATGAAGTAATTTGCAGAAACAAATTTGCGCTGCTGAGTTAGCCTAAATAACCTCGGGGGAAATTCTGTCACCGTGACAGTCCTATTGACAAATGTGAGTCTGGTTAATGGCTCCACCTCCAGCACACAGCTTGCCAGGCTTCCCATACATTTTAAACGTGATTGTCATCACTCTCAGTTGGCAAATAGATGTTTGGGCTCCTCATTTCTGTTCAGCGTCCTCTTGTCCTTGGTGTCAGTCGGTTGTGGTATGCGTGGCAGCACCTGAGCTCAATGTGCCATCATTCCTACAGTATAATACAGTGTGTGAGTGTTAATTCAGTCCCGCAGTGCAGAGTCTTACTGACCAGGTCAGGATGAAAAGAGAGAGGTTTATAAATATCTAACATTTAGGTTTTCATGATTTGTTTTGGAGTTAATAGCCATGTTGGTGGGATATGAGGCAGGGCATATTACTGTATGTGTGTGTGTGTGTGTGTGTGTGTGTGTGTGTGTGTGTGTGTGTGTGTGAGAGAGACTGTGTGAGTGAGTAAGCGAAAAGGGAGAGTGAGGGAGAACGAGGGCGACTTTCACAAACGGACTTATTGATTTCCTATTTGAAAGCAGGGGTGAGATTTCGGGCGGGAGAGATTGGGAGGTGGAGTCATCATGAAAAAGGAAGACAAGAGGAGGAAGGAAAAGACAAAAAGAGAGGGGGCCGGGTCTGAGATCGACAATAGAACAATATTGATGATGCCTGGAAAGAGAGTGAACTGGACACACATGTAGAAGCAGAGTGAACAAACAGGGGGAGGGCTGCTGATTGGGAGTATAGGGGCTTGGCCTTACATACAAGCCCGCCCCCCCGCAACTCCCATTTGAGATTGATGCTTTCAGTCAAGGCACACAGATGCTGGTAGCACAACTCTCGGAAATGATGATGATTGATTGATAGGGGACGATGAGGGTCATATCCTGTACAGAGGACAGCAGGACTGTTACTGACAGAATTACTTTGCCTCTCTCTTTCTCTCTTTTATCTCTTCCTCTGTCTCATCAGTCCTCTGTTCACCTCCCCCAACCCACCGTAACATCATCTCTGCCTTCCTGCATGCTCTATCAACTCAGCCTCTTTCTCTGTCTTAGGTTCTCAATCTTGCTGGGTTTTTTTTTCTCTCATACTACTGATAATGATACCCAAATGTAGGGTATCTATCAATTCTGCAATAATACAAATGATCTTTTTTGTGTAAATGTCCCTGTGTGGAACTGATTAACTCATGTTAGCTAAATGTCCAAGCTAATATGAGGCTGCAACTACAAATAATTTTTTAACCATAGTATCTAAGGCTGTGATGGTTGGATTTTTTCTTACCGCGGAGAGAAAACAACATATTCCTGTAGGACAGTGATTTAACACAGCTGCCTTAATGATTACATTTTATTGGGTTTTATTGAAGTATACTGTCACAAGCATAGCATAGCTCCTTCAGGAAAAGGGCGGCATGTATGTGTGGCGTGCAAATGAGGGACAGCGAGCAGACGGTGCTGCTCATAGCAAAGCAGAAACCTAAACTTAGCAGTAAGCTGTCAATGTGGCAGTAAATGTACAGTACAGGTTGCAGTGTGTCAATTAACAAACACAGCAGCTTCTCAAGACCAAGAGAAGTTTTGGTTGTTATTTCACAACTGCTGGAAAAGTGAAGGAGATCAGCTCAGAACTTATCCTGACCAGGAAAGGCTAATGTTAAAAGGATATTCCACCACAACATGATAATCCACTCAATATGTACTCACCCCTATGCCGATGTGAGGATGGGCGAAGATCTTCAGTTCACAAAACAATCCTGGAGTTTCAGCAGAAAACAGGGTTGCAGCTAAGTGGCAGTGAATGGAGACCACAGATAAAATGTAAAAAAAAAAAAGAACACAAAACAAACACAAAATGTCTCCATCCTGCTCGTGTGGTGTAATCCAAGTGTCTGTGAACCGCGACATTCAAATTTAACCACAGAAAACACCATTTACACCATGTTTTTAGCCAAAATGTCAACTGTAGCACGTAGCATGTAAACATGGCGGCAATCTCGCGATATTTTCACACGTGCATCCATTAAGAGATATACGAAGTCTCGCGACACATCTGCGCCATGTTTACATGCTACCTGGGAGGCTACAGTTGACATTTGTGTAAAAGCAACAAACCAGTTAGATTTATGCTTTAATGTTCATGTATTCGAACAATATGCTTTACTTTTGCAACAGAAAATAACCCGAGACTGATTAATTGAAGTGAATTGACTAAAGTAAACTTTGGCAGTTTGGCTGTAGTTGCTGGAATGTAAACTTCCCCAAACCAAATAAAGACTAGGACAGAGCTGCTAATGTTTCTCTGATATTCTAACCCTTGACTACCACAGGATCAATGGTTCAGTCCCAAACTGGTATTTTTATAACCTAGCCTGTAAAATATCGTTTGCTTTCATTTAGAAATAATGTTAGGTTAATATAAGACAGTTATGGGTATGCTATAATTAGAAGTTCATGTCAGAGCAGAAAAAACACACATTGTTTAATTCACTCGTCACAGTTTTGCTCTTGTGTTTTGTGAAGGTAATTTAAAAAGCAGAGATACCATCAAGTTCTTGTCTAACACACACGCACAGTTCATGCAGTAGAATAACTGCTGCTGTGTGAGCAGCGGGGATCAGAGCTGGTGCCACACTCAATGTCTTCTGTGTCCACACAGAAAAGGCTTCCTTCAGCGTAATTACATAATTACAGCTTCTACATCTCTTCAACAAACCACTTCACCTGTGAGTGGCTCCGTTTTTTTTTCCAGACCAAAACTGACATGCTGAAGAATGTAACTCCTCCAGGGGTGGTTTTAACTGCAGTTGCTAAAAGTTTGCTGTTAATAACATGTAACGTCAGTCATTGTTTTTCCTTTATCAAGTCAAGAATGTATCAAATCCATGCACATGTCTCAAAATTACATCACTTAGACTGGGGACGCTGGGGGACATGTCCCCATCACCTTTTAAAAGCATGTTAAACACGCTCTGAAAACTAGTTTGCTCCAAGAAATTTGAGCTTTGAGAATTGTTTATTTGCACATTAAGAAAATCCATGAGACTCTATTATGTAAATGGCGAACTAAACTTTGAACAACATGCTGTAAAGAGAGATGTGTTGCACAAATGAGCAGCAAAGTTATGCATATGAAAAAAAATTAAAGTAAAAAGAAGTAGCAGTATTGTATAACTGATGTTGTGGGCTGTCTTTCCCAAAAGAGGAAAGACAGCCCACTTCCCCCTCTGGGAAGTGGGCTGTTGATATCAGATGAAAAATGGTATCAAGCCATTCCTAGTAAGGAGTAAATAGGAGTTAATATTGGCTAACTGCTAAAATCACTGTCGTTTCAGTTTAACAGAAAATGCCCACTCCTGCCTTTACATTATAAATACATATATTTTGAAACACATGCATGTTTACGTTATAAATAGATTTATATTGAAGCACATGCATGAAGTGGTGGCCTTGTGCATATTAGCTTACTGCTCTAAATGAATCATGTGGAACAGAAAACTGTATTTCAGGTAGATTGTGACTCATGACTGGCCTGTACCTGATCTGCTTAAAGGGGCAGTTCACCCCCAAAATCCAAAAATACATATTTTTAGACTTACAGTACCTGTAGTGTTATTTATCCATCTAAATTGTTTTGATGTGAGTTGCTGCGTTTTGAAGAAATTGGCCGTAGGAGTGTCTGCCTTCTCTTGAATATAATGGGACTAAATAGCGATTAGCCTGTGGTGCTGCAGCACCAAAAATTACATTTGAAAAAATCAGCAATGTGTCTTTCCAGAAATCATGACCCGGTTACTGAACATAATTCACAGACTTTGTCATGAGCAGTTTAATGTAGGAACTCCTTTCATCTGTGGTGGAATCTGCTAGAACAACTTTCTTTCTGCAGTAGAATCTACCAGAACTACAACTAAGAACTGTCTTTTTTAGTAGAACTCGAAGTGGTGCATCTGTCTTTTTCCACTGCCTGATTGGATTTCTCTCTCTGTCTCTGTGTCTCTGTATGTCTCTCGCTGCATGAACAGTAGCACAGTGCAACAGTAGCAAGAAGAAGATTTTGCAAGTGGAGCACATGATGCTTTTACAAGTGTTTGCTTGTGAAACCTCAGCCCCATTTATGTTTGTTTGTCGACATGTGTGAGCGTGATCTGAGCATGTTTGTGGCGTGTAGTCTTTGTGTGTGTGTGTGTGTGTGTGTGTGTGTGTGTGCATCATTGTGTTCCTGTGTGTTCTTGGGGCTCAGTGTAATCACAGCTCTAATCTGTCTGCCAGGAGTCTGTGTGTGGGTGACATTAAAGTTCTCATTAGCACTGTAACTCAGCACCAATGTCACTGTGAAGACACCAACGACACATCCACTGCAGCAAAATCTACCCACCATGTCTGCGTGTGTGTGCGTGTGTGTGTGTGTGTGTGTGTGTGTGTGTGTGTGTGTGTGTGTGAGAGAGTGAAAGCTCCTTAAGCTAACAGTCCGAATTTCTTGCACCCATTCTCCTCAATGTGCTGTCGATTTCATTCCTCATGTAGGCAAAATTAGATAAAACAGTACACGAGTGCTCAGCTTAATAGCATGCACTATTAAAAAGTTGAGGAATAATTAAGAAATGTCGTGTGATTTACCGGATGAGATGAATCATGTCTTTGCTGCACCACATTTTCATTAAATAACTTAAGAGTTCTCTTTATAGACGTAGCTTATGCTGAAGTAAGGCAGGATGAATGAGAAAGAAGAGGTGGAAAGGAGGAATAGTTGGGAAGAAGGAAAGAGACAGGTTGCCATGGTAACAGGAAACGGGCTGGAATTGAATGAAAGATGTGGTGTAGACTGTTTCACTGGGTGAAAACCACAACAATACAAGGTCTACCACAGCTACCGTAACCAGAGATGCTGTCTGTGTAGCTGCGTGCGTGCCTCTCTTTTCTCTCCTCCTCACCCAGATATCAACATCCTATTTCTATCCCCATCCCCTGACCCACCTCTGAATGACGTTTGAATAAGCATGGCTATGAGCGCTCTGCACCAAGTTAGTCTGAGTTGTTTGCAGCAAGCATATTAAGTAAAAGAACCAGAGCGAGTGAGAGAACTGGGTCAGGGGAGGATATGGGCGTCTGCACTCAGGCCGGTTCTGTCTGATTTCACACATCCCAGCTAATCAGCCTCTAACACTTAGCATCCTCGCTTTCTCTAGAATGCTAACGTACAAGCAGGCTGTCCTACTAGCTGTTCTTGGGGGAGAGGATGATGCTAACATGCTAACACAGAGCTAATCGTCTCTGATGTGCAAAGAAATGATATCCTCTGGAGGACACGGTGGTGTTTTAAGGCAATCCAGCGTGGTATTGTCACTGTGTAAGAGGCAGCCAGGTTTCTCTGTTGTTAGCTGCAGATTTGATTTGAAACAGACCCGATTTTGTGGTTCAGGCTGGTTTCCCCTGAATGAATGCGTCTTCCTTGCAAAAGGCAGGTTTAGTGAAAAAGGCAGCAAAAAGTGAAAGCAAGAAAAAGAGTGGAGAGAGTGATAGCAGATCCATCAGACTTGTCTCCCGTGTCCTTGGTGACGCAGATCTGCAGTTTTTCTGCAGCAGGAACAACAGAGAGGGAGAGAGAGGCAGATACAGAGAGAGAAACAGAGTACATTTCGAGGGTCAGGGGCTGAGACAAACACTGAAGCTCAGGGAGTGAACATTCAGCACCTGCAGTGGGACTTGGCTGCTACAGTAGTTCATTTTTTTCAGGAGGAAATGGGGTCTCTGATTTGCATTATGCAGCATCCTCGCTGCAATAATGCCAGCTCTGCTACAAAGTACAAAGAGAAAAGAGAGAAATATCAGCTTTATTCTCAGTAGCTGGGCTTGACTTGGTGTTGAAACGGATAGATTTCCTATTTGGCCTTTGGGTTGAAACCATGTTGTATTTGTTGTTGATGGTATGTGTAGAGGAGGGCTGCGGATTAAAGAATGAATGCAGAAAGCTGAAGCATGTTGATACTTTTGGAAATGTGAGGTGACGTAATCAGCCACTTCAACTTTACAGATGTTTTCTGATATTTTAGACTGTGTAAAACCATATTCACATATGCACCCTGAACTATGTCCTCAAAATCAGGCCAGGACATCGTCTGAATGTGCCCTTTGACACTACTTTCTAACTGGAAGTGATGCAAGTGAACTTAAATGGATGGAAGGCGAAAAATTGTCCAGATATAAAATGAGCAATGTTGCAGGAGTGCAGCTTTTGATATCCCCCTTTGCAGATGAGTAAGTTAAATGTTTAAGTTACTTATATTTATAACTAATTCCAAAAGTCAGTCTATCAGTTTACTTACTTGTAGCTCCCTGTTTTCTTCCATCCCTCGTCCCATTTAAGAATATTCCTATAAAAAGGCTGGTGTGGATCATGTAAAATGTACCGCTTCTCAACCTCATTAATTACACTCTTGTCCTCCCTGTTGATTACTTTGATGAGGGGAAACAAAAACATCACAAATGTCAGCGTTAATTTTGACCAGATAAAACAGGTAGGGGGTGAAGCAAGTGTGCAAAAACTTTGCTAAAATAGTACCGGGGCAAGCGTTTTTTCATACAAGCGACATGCTGCTGAGCCTGTTAGGACACAGGACACTGTTAGGAAACAATCCACTGTTTGCTCACTCAGTCACATCGCTATCCAGGTAGGAAGTGGTGTCACACATATAGCACACAACAGCAGATTGTCCAGGTCACGTACACTTTTGCTTTTTCTGATGTTTTCACATCACAGATGACGAATTTAGGCATTAAAATAAGAGCTAAAGATACTAGACTCATGTGGGCTGATACCAATCAGCAGATTGTCGATATAAAAGTAGAACGAAACAGTCAGTGAAAGAGTGCAAAGCAAAATACAGGCAAGCAGAAGAGAGATGAAGCAGCTACACACTGTGCAGTAACATGCTCTATTCAACTCACTGCTTAAATCTAGCCACCTTTGCTATATCAGCACCAGAAACACTACTCAGTTAAACTATTTATTACTATTTTTATGTACAAGGTGAGTTGCCTGTTGCCTTCAAGATGTTACATAGCTGCCAGCCACTAGTTGGGGCTGCAGCCATGGCAGAAAGCAAACCATCTCTCTCCTTGTTAATGCCTGTATTGCCCGGATATTGTTATCTGCAGAATGGGACTGATGACAGCTTGTAAAAACAGTGTGGTTTGGCAGTATTTTGATCTAGAAAATAGAAATATGGTTGTATATAAGCTGTGTCAAAATAAACAGACATTTAACTACTTGACTGGGGCAATGTGTAACACTCAGCACAATCATGTGTACGTTAACCTGCAAGGAGAGCAGGCTGCTGCTAGCATTAACCTTAGCCACATTGTGTGATTAATTAAAATTTTTTTTTTTGTTTAATTGACAGGGAAATTAGCTGCCAGGGGCATCCCTACTCTGAACAATGACTTGCTCTGTTCGTACGTGTGGAGGTGGCAGGGTTACGTCCGGGGGAATCTGATGTGGATATTTGCATTCATCACATGGGTGATGTCTAGATAATTGCAGAGTTGTGGTGCAAGTGCACAACTCAATTGTCTCCTCTATGAGACATAAACAACCTTACACAGTCACCAAATGGAAAGAGTTCTTACTCACAGCCAGCCTAATGACACAAAATAATAGTGTTCTCCTGTTGTAGAGGTAAATGAGAGAGCAGGCAGGTTCACTTAGTCATGCATTTAGCTTGATGACAACCAAAGTGTTTTTTACTATGCTCACCTGCTGAGTGGGGCTCTTATTACAGCAGCATATTACCACTTCAGCTACATGTACAGTTTCTCTTTACCCAGTTTTATACTTGTAATTTCCAGTAATATTTATTTTCGGTTGAACTTAGTTAATTTGCCTCACCACTGTTACTGCACAAAGCAATTAGCCGAAATACTGAATATAATCTCAGTAATATAATGTATTCACAAATTTTGTATTAGAAGTGGGCGGCCACAGAATTTGGTTTATGTTCAATGACAAGTAATACCAGGATTAGAATCAATTATATCAATACCAATATTGATGCTCTTTATTGTTAAAAGCAGCTAATGTGCCATTATGTAAGAGAAACAAATGTCTTTTACTCTCTTTTACTATCTTCTGTTAGTTACTTAAACACATGCATGTTTAAACCCAAGTTTTTAATGGCAAATGTTCATTATGTGAATTCTCCGAACTTAAGAGATGAACACTGAGCACAAACAAACAACAGCAGCATAGATGCAAATATGGCAGCACAAAGAAGAGTCTTCATGTACCAAGGATGTAACATGTGATGGATTCATTTTTTCTGTGTCGATCCTCTTGAAACTAGTAGGGCTAACACTGTCTGGTCACTTTGTCGACCGGTTGGTTGGTATGCTTTTCTTAGACCAAGTTTTCATTGGTCAGACAACCACTGGTGTCGCTTTCATGAGACGAAATGCGCTCATAATTTTCGATGGCAGGAAGGCATATGCAGAGCTGATGATAGGAGTGCAAAGCGCTACATCAGCCTCCAGCCTCAGAGGACAGAAGAGCTGAGTGGACAAAGTTTATTTTTGATGACATGTGTGTGCAATGTAATGTTACTCCACCAGACTGCCCTCTCAAAAAGTGTTGGTGACAGTTCAAGCTCATTGATAGATGATACTGGCTGTCCTTTATCCGAGTTCAAACTTGAAAGCTGTACGTTTTGCCCTGTTTATGTTGTTTTAGTGTTTATTTTGTGGTCTGTTCTATTGAACTTGGCCTTAGCATTTTGCTAATGTACTACCACAGGCTGGGGCGATGTTGGAAAAAATTTTAATATTGAAGGACAGTCAAGAGAAACCGTGTGAACATTAAGCCTTGAAGTCAATTGCAGGAATTAATTTGTTTGGCAATGTTGTGTGACTTTGATTGGCACTCATTTAGGCTACCAGGTGGAGTGGAATGGGTGGGATGACATAAGGGGATGAACTGAGGGTCAAATGAGGATCAATGATGGAAAGTGTCATAGCAAGGAACCCGGGGAGTGAGACTCAATATCAGCAGCATGTCTCAATGAGGCTTTATAGCTTATTATCCCCCCTGTGGTTTGTGCAATAAGAGACAGCGAGGACAGAAAAGAGGTTTGGGATTGTAAGACTTGAGATAAATGGGAGACAAAATGTTTGGACACATCTATACTGTAGGTAGGCATTGAAAAATTGAATTAGAGCGAGGCATGGTCTTTGTTCCTGAAGCTAAGTTCTAATATTTAAAGTCTAAGTATAAGGATGAAGCATGATGCATTATTACCACATGGTGGAAGATATTTTACATAAAGTGTGGACCAGGTTCATTAAATGTATGCTTTCTCTCTGCCTTTTTAAATTTTAACCAGCCATCTTTAAGCTAATCTAGTCAGAGTGGTTCTATAAATGGACCACTGAAAACTTTTGCTTAATTAATAAAGGTTAATGCATTCAAGATGGGACACTTAATCCTGCAATACAAGGGCATTTGGTTCAACATTCACTTTCAGTATGTTTGATATCACTTTCGTCAATATTTAATGTAGAAAGTGAAGTAAAATTTAAAAATGGTCTTTCCATGCCTTTACTTAATGTATTCTTTGAGGGAATAAAGCATGTCTTCTTCGTCCATTACTTCAGTAATACGAGCGTGCACATAGAGAGAATGTGACAGATGTTTACCCTGAATTTCCTCACTATAAATACAACTGATGACAGTGGGAAAATTACTCTGATTCAATAGTAACAAATTGTATTTCTCCACAAGGCTTGCAGTTGTAACTGGGCAACATCCCAACAAAAAATTTGACATGGTCTTATTAATGCTGTGAACCAGTGAGGAATCCCACTAGTGTTGGAGGTCCTGTGCAGGTCCTGTGTTGGAGGTGAATGTTTTGGAAATATAACTCTGGAGCTGCAGTCAGAAGCTGACATGTAGCTGCAGCTCCAACGAAAGTGTAGATAAGTACATCTATGCATTAAAAAGTAAAATAGTCACAATAGTTCTGTTTGTAGTATTTGTGGTGTAGGAATTGATGACAATAGACAAACAAGGCTGTTGTCTGCCTACACACTAAATACTGCTGCAATAATTTTGCGTGCATAATCATGATGTGTGGATGAGGTCTGAGTTAAAACCAAAATCACAGTGTTGCTAGTTGAGATATAAATCCAGAGGATATAACGTATGTCGCATTATATATGCACTGTATATTTGTCTCTCACATATGTGAAAAATGTGATATATGCACTGTATGTTTAATCTGTGCGTAATCTTGCCCAGCGACGCAAAATTAATTTCAGTGTATACTGACAATAAAGTTGTATCATGTTGTATTACATCTCATCGCGTATCATATATGTCATCGATCTGCTACCCATCCAAATGTATTATTTTCTCCAATTTAGAGACCTGCACCTTTACCCATTCCTCTTGGCTACAGGCTATTACTTTTTGACTTTTTGACCTTTTGACCTTATGGCTGACAGCTCCACTGCCTCTCAGTCTGTCACTCCCTCTTATTTTTGGTGCATAATGTGTTCTGAATAACATTCATATTTTAGGTAATACCTGAATGTATCAGTCCTGTTCAAGCCTTCCTGCACTGCTCCAGATGTACTGTAGCACGTAAATTCAGTTCCACAAATAGCACCCCATTTACATTATTAGAGTGATTAGGCTTTGGGAGGCCTAGAAAACCACAAACAGGTGTTAATGTAAATCACAAGAGGTTAGTGCTGAGCAATATGGCTTTTAAATATGCTTTTAAATATGCAATATGCAATAGACATATATATAGGCGTATATATATGTATATGTGTGTGTGTGTTGTGTGTGTATATATATATACATATATATACATATATATATATATATATATATATATATATATATATATATCTC